>PVJC01034323.1:0-18877 GCA_004026665.1 Murina feae | reverse complement strand
GGGAATATACATATTTCCATGCACAGAACTGCTCTTGGACTATGGTTCCTCCCCCCATATCCTAGAACCTTACCAACATTAGGCTATCTTTCTCTCAGCTTGGACACTCTTGGTTCCTACCATGCTTAAGAAAAGGTGAGTTATACATACTTACTTAAAAGGGTCATTCCTCCAACCACTATGACCTCCAATGAAACTATGGACTGGGGCTGCATTCCAATGCACTGACCCTGACACTCCTCTCTTTACAGACCACAAAGAAATGGTGCGGGCTCTGGAGAACGTGGGAGCCCATTCCTCAACATGCTGTCTGCCAGGACAGCCCATGGCAAAGGCAGTCTCAGAAACCCTGGTACCAGCAGTTCAGAGGAACGTTTCCCGGTGCTCCATGGGAGAAAAAGCGCTTCTGTGGTTAATAATTCTAAACTTGCTGTGGGCCACCTTCCCTATAAGAAACCTCCCCAGGTCCTTTAATATGTTACTATGCACTGTGACTCTTCAAGTCCCGAGGGCAGCTCTCAAACTTGGAACACGTTTGTTTCTGAAGTATCTCAAAGGACTCAGGCTCTGAAAAATCTCTAGTCTAGCCCACAAATGGAAGTGCAGGGAAGAGGGGAACCCTGTTTTCCACTTCCAGTATTAATACACAGACATGCTCCCACTTGGGTGAAATAACATACATTCAAGGTGATTAGCTATATCCCTGGTTGTATGAGCAAGTGATTAAATAGTCATATATAGTGGCACACTGTGCAGCCACAAGCAACATGTCAAGCTGTATTTGCTGTATACTATTATTTGGGAGGAAATTATGTATGTACTAGAGGCCTGGTGCACGGATTGGTGCACGGGTGGGGTCCCTCGGCCTGGCCTGTGGGGATCAGGCCGAAACCAGCTCTTCGACATCCCCCGAGGAGTCCCAGATAGTGAGAGGGTGGTTCTCAGGTGATGCATCCCAGAATCAGGCTCCCTCCTCTCTGGTTCTGGGTGCGTCACCTGAGAACTGCAGCTGCCAAGCCACCACAGCTCGGCAGCCACTGTGTTAAGCAGTGGTGGTCATTGTGTGTCTTAGCTACTGGTCGGACAGGAGCTTAGGCTTTTATATACAGGTGGTCCTCGGGTTATGTTGGACTTGACATACATTGTTTCATGGTTACGTTGCCATCTCCCATTTATTTATATAAAAAAAAGTTCTGTCATTTTGATGCATGTACATATGTGCTTTATGTTTTTTATTATTTATTTACCACAAGTAAAGGTCAGGAATTGTTATCTTTCTTTTAATTTTTTTTTTACTGTTTCATTTCATTACTGCTGTGTATGTGCTCCATGTGAGTGACATAGGTGCTTATGTAGGTGGGTTCCGACTTACGGCGAAAATCGCATTACACTGTGCTGTAGGAATGGATCTCTGACATAACTAGAGGACCTCTGTATAGACTAGAGGCCCGATGCACGAAATCCAGGTGCACAAAATTTGGAAGTCCAGGAGCCCTCAGAGTATCCGACTGACAGCTTAGGCTCGCTCCCCTAGGCCAGCAGTCAGACATCCTTAGTGCTGCTGCGGAGGCTAGCCATGAGCCCGGCTTCTGGCTGAGCAGCACTGCTCCTGTGGGATCAGGCCAAAACTGGCTCTCTGACATCCCGAGGGGTCCCAGATTGCAAGAGGGTGCAGAACAGGCTGAGGGACCCCACTACTGGTGCACGATAGGGGCCGGGGAGAGAAGTGAGAGGTTGGCTAGCCAGGGAGGGACTGTGGAAGGGCTCCAGGGCATGTCTGGTCCACCTCATTCAATCCCTATCGGCCAGACCCCAACAGCAAGCGGACCTACTGGTTGAAGCATCTGCCCCTTGATGGTCAGTGCACGTCATAGTAAGCGGTTGGGTGGTCTTAGCATATCATTAGCATATTACACTTTGGCCGACCAGTTGACTGGACACTTAGCATATTAGGCTTTTATTATATAGGATTTGTTGATAACTGATAAGTTGCCTCCAGGAGAGAGAGAGAACTAGGTGATTGGGGGGTCAGGACCAGAAATCAGGCTTTTCAAGGATTATTTTTTTGTACCTTATTAAGTTTAAACCATTTGAATACTATTAACTATTCAAAAACTAAGTAAATTACAATTTTTAAGAGGATATACCTCTTTAGAATTGATAAAAACCTAAAACTGAAGAGAATTATAAGAATTGATTGTTTACAGATAAAAACAAACAAGGCAGCACAGAGGGAAGTGGTAGCACCAGGGGGTCATAACCCCCAGAAATAAGCCTCAGCAAAACAAAGGTGTATATTCCTTACCACGTCTCACTTCCCATCCACAAAGCTCTCCCTTCCCTAATGGCACAGAGTCTGCCAAAGGCCCCAGCAAATGTATACAAAGAAAGACTCAAGGACCCATCCAGCCTCCTAGCACCTACTTTGACCAGTAAACTACTTTACCTTGTAGATAATTTATTTAAAGATTTAAACATCTTCCTTTTTACCTTTATCCCCTGTAAGTTTCTGGCTTCTTGTTTACTTTTCAGCAAGTCCTTCTGCAAACCAAATACAGTTAGATCAGATGGAGCATCTGGCTGCTTCACATGCATTTCCTTGTTCTGTCAGTAGGAAGACAAAACTCAGATAACCATTCTAGAAAAATCAACTGTCTACTGAGGCAGAAAGATCTGGTCCGCTGAACCAGTGGACTGGCTGACCCAGTCCATTCTGCCCTGTGGCACCCAGGCTCCATGCCAAGTAAGAAGACACCACACATTCCCATAGGCTCGCATTCCTACAATTAGCAATCTTCACCACCAGGAAATGGAATCATAATCTAAATCCCTCTTATGAAATATGTGATCCATCTCAATATGCCTATCCCCACTGTCTTCAGTGATTATCTTGGTTTCTAATGTTTAGCCAAGGGTCAAACTGCTTCTGATTCTCCAAGAGCATGTTGTTCTTCACGGACCAAACAAAAATACATTTAGCCCAATAATGCAGTGCCACGTAATTACCCCTCCTTGACAATAGAAAAGACAAACATACGTGTATGATTATCACAAGGAAAGAGATTTTAGGAGAGGAACACCTATAACTCGGACCCCACTCTCTTCTTATTGCATCACGTCAAGAGTTTGAAATTAACACATCCGAAATGGAAACAGTTCATCTGGACTCCACAGATGGGCTCCAAAGTTATGCCAATAAAAATTCAAGTCAGTGAGTGTGTGTGCATGTGCTCTTGCGTATTTCTAGGGAGAGGGTTAGTGGTTTTAGGCATATACTTATGACTCAAAAAAAAGTTAACACATTGTGGACCAGTTTTATTGCTAGCTTTATCCAGTGGCCAGATAAGTTTCTATTAAATGAGTACAAAAAGCGTTTTATATAAATGTTAAAGGCACGCTTTAAAATTAAATACCCATTACATTTTGAGGTTATTTATTACCGGTTCTTACAAGCTAATATCTTTTTAAAGTATGATACTTTGTAAAACACTGTGAAGTGAGAATTCTGTGATCCATCCGCAATGTGTTAAGATCCATTGACCTAAAAGAGTTCTGGAAAGTATTCATTTAAAAAGATCTGCACTCTGCCCTAGCCACTTTGGCTCAGTGGACAGAATGTCGGCCCGCAGACTGAAGGGTCCTGGCTTTAGTCGGGGCGCATGGGGGAGGCAACCAGTCATTGTGTCTCTCTGACATAATGTTTCTCTCCCTGTGCCTCTCCCCCTCTTTCCCACCCCCTCTAGAAATGAATGGGAAAATATTCTTGGTGAGGATTAACAACAACAACAACAAAATACTGGACTATATTTGATAATATTGTACTGCATATTTGAAACTTGCTAAGAGAGTAGAACTTAAAAGATATCATTACAAGAAAACAATTTTAACTTATCATTTCTCTATATATGTGTGTGTGTGTGTGTGTATATATATATATATATATATATATATATATATATATACATAATATATGAAATCAGTAAGTTGTTTATCTGAAACTAATAGGTTATATGTCAATTAAGAAAAGAGCATACTGATAATAGATCCAGTTTTTATTTTATAATAGTTAAAAAATAATGAAACATTTCAAACATGTAATAGATGCCTATTACTCATCACTGAAATGAAAAAGATGTTACCTTTTGCCACATATAGGACATATCTCTCTTTCAATCAAAGGCATAATACAGACATAGGTACAGTTGGAGTCATGAGTCTGCATCCCTTACCCCCTCCCTATTACTGTGCTGAAGTTTGGATTTTTCCCGAAGGGTAAATGCACATGTCCTGACATACCTTTAGGTCCTGATTCTCCTCCACACTCTGATCCAGACGGCTTTGGATTATAATCTAAATAGAAGACAAGAAGAGATGGTTAAGAACCTGTGCTGTGAAATTCAGAGGCCATTCACTCAGTAGACATTTATCGAACACTTACTGCTGTGGATACAAAGGAGAGAAAGCAGTGGGCCCCTCTAGTGGACGCATATGCCCAGGGAGAAGGAAGCAGATGAACATGGACAAAGTTTAGAGTCAGTAACTACTAGTATGTGTTGGATGCAGGAGATTGGGCAAACACAAAGAGAAATAGCAAGGGATGAAGCTGGAGGGAAAAATAGGGGCCAGATCATGAAAGGCCAGAGAGGGCAATAGGGAATCCATGAAACATTTTAGGCAAAGAGATGACAAAATGAGGTTCCCCTTAAAGGTGATTCATTCTTGCTGTTTTATAGAAAACGAATCAGGAAGAACAGGAAGAAAGGAAAAGTACTCTAAAACAGAAGAGAAAGACCGGGAGAGTTGGAGTTAGGAAAGAGAGCATTTCAAGCAGGTGCAGACAACGGAGTCGGACGCTAAAAACAAATCAAGTACATTAACCAGGTTGTAGGTTTTGTCACAAAAGATGGAGCTCACCAGTTGCTCCTCGGGATTGACTCCTGGTTCGCAGAGGGCCAAGGGCCGGTCCTGCTCATCTTCGGGTAAGGACCCGCTGAGCAGCAAGGCCTGGATGACCACAAACAGAAAGAAATGTGCCTCTCATCAGAGAGCAGAGTCTGGGGTTGGTAGGTTCATCCTAATTGAAATCACAGCTGGGCTTCCTCTAGAAGTGTCCTTGGTAATTGGTGACCCTGGTCCTTAGACACCCCAACTGCTCGTCTTGGGTCTATCTGTGGTTCCTCTGCTCCAAGGCTCTTTGGCTCCAGAAAACAATCTAAAACGTTCCTCTTGGAAGAGGCATTTCAAAACCAGCGCCCCTCAAACTGAATTTTGCCAGCTGGGACGAGCATTAAAGCAGTGTAGAATTTCCTAGCACATACAAGTTTACTGGAATAAATCAGTTAGAATTTATAGCACCGACTTGGGTTTGTTTGAATAGTTCTGCGTTTTTTCTCCCTAAGGCAATCTGCTAGAACAAGAAGGAAAACATGCTTGCAGAGAAATATGGGCACTCATTTCCACTCCCCACACCAGGCTTTGTTTTCCTCAGAATATGGAGGGGACAGATTTACCCTGAAGCTAAGGAAGCTCAAACCCAAGGGCCCCTCACCTCCACTGCCCTCCCAAGTCCCTATATCTACTATTGGATGCATAATCTGTCACCTTAGTCTTTTAAAAAATATATTTTTTTATTGATTTCAGAGGGAAAGGGAGAGGGAGAGAGAGCGAGAAGCATCAATGATGAGAGAGAGCCATCCATAGCTGCCTCCTGCATGGGGATTGAGCCTCCCACTGGGCATTGAGCCCAAAACCTAGCATGTGCCCTAGCTGGTAATCGAACTGTGGTCAAAACTCAACCACTGAGCCACACTGGCCAGCCTGTAATCTTTGTCTTAAAGGTGGCCAACCAATCTGTGTACTTATGGACTCACAAAACTTGGATCTACCCCTGCAGGCAGGTATTACAAGATCTATCATCTGAATAAAAAATTTAAAAATGTCTTATTATCACCAGCTTTTTTAATCCAGTCAAGAGTTACAAAGATTAAATCCTATTTCAATAAACATAATACAAATTAACCACAAATGTTAGTATATAAGAATCCAACCACTGGTTGGCCTACAAAGCACTAATTAATAAAAAAAGTTTAGTAAATCAAATTAATTTGGTTTTCCCATGGAGTTGTGGCAAGGGGTATGCATAGACAAGTGTAAGAAGCCACAGAGCTGCAGGGAGCTGAGGGAGAGAGCCATGTTAGAGAGACGCTGCCCCTAAAGGCAAAATGTTGGATGGGCTCTAACAAGGGCCTACGGGTAAGTCAGGGTAAGTCAGAAAGCAGAAGTGGCTTCATCCCGAAGGAGTTAAAAAGCCAGTGGCTGCTGTGAGCCCCATTGCATTCCATAAGGGAACTGAACTCTCATTGTGGTCATGTGGCTGTGAGTTAAACTTCTCTGTTTTCAGAGAATATTAGGATGCTGACTTTCTGCCTATTGATTCTCTTCTTTTTCTGTCTAATCCGCCATCGGGTTTCTTCCAGACTGAAAAATGCAAACCAAACTGATGGACATCTATGTTCATAAAATCATATTATCCTGGGGAAAACCTAGTTGGGTGTAACCCCAAAGTTTTTCATGCTTTAGTAGTTCCAATTAAAGGACAGCACACACACACACACACACACCCCTAAACCATTCCTTAATGGAGTGGCAGAAAATGTTTATCTAAAAGGCAGACATTGAAAATACACAAAAAGCACAGCCTGTGTAGCTCAGTGGTTGAGCGTTGACCTATGAACCAGGAGGTCATGGTTTGATTCCCAATCAGTGCATATGCCCAGGTTGCCAGCTCGATCCCCACTATGGGGTGTGCAGGAGGCAGCCTATCAATGATTCTCTCTCATATTGATGTTTCTATCTCTCCCTCTCCCTCTCCCTTCCCCTCTGAAATTAATAAAAATATATTAAAAAAATTAAAACATACAAAGAAAACAGATGGGAAATCAACAACTCTCTAGGGAGGAATATTTAGGCAGCAAACATTCCTCCAACCCTTCTCCTTCCTGGGGCATACATTCATTATGCAAATACTTTACCACAGCACCAATCTCCCCTTTTTTTTAAGGAACGCTTTGTGTCCTCACCCTGTTGCTGGTTGGCTGGCAGCACCGCCTCACCGCCTGCCGGCTGGGCTGCCAGAACACTCACATAATGTGGGCTTTGTTTATGTCTCCATAAATATTTGACAATTCAAGAGCAGTGCAGTTCCCAGCACAAACAGAAAGGAATATTCCTAGACAATTTCAGGGTCATCAGCACACTACAAGGGCTCCCCCAAATAGAGACAGATGCACAAAGACAGAGGGCTGGGGGGTCATTTCAGGGTAGAAACCAAGTCAAGTGGGTCAGCCGGCCTCTGGGAGATTTCCTGAGCTGGCCCTGAAGGTATAGGAAAGACTGACGGGCTTTGTTGCTCAGAGAAAACCTCTTCTACCTGATCACGAAGCCTTGGCATTCACTCCCAAACGCATAGGAAACACGTGGAATCCTTTAGCTAGATTCAGACAGAGACCTTGGTATTACCGGCTCCCGCACCTTCCCTGAAGAAGTCCTAGGAGACAATCCCTGATTCTTCCGAATGCCATTATTTAGTGAAAGCTGCAACCGCACGGCTGTAGCTGCAGCTCGGGCAGGAACCCACCTATGAGCTGAGAGCCAGAACAAGGCTTTGGCAGGGCCTGATGGCTCCCAGGCTCGTAGCACTCCTGACAATTGTGTTGTAAACAAGAGTCCATCTGGTCCATGTAAGAGATTTACTCACAGAAAAGGAATTGTCTGCCCTTTGAGTCATACTCCCTCTGTCTAAACTCCCCATTCAACTCTGACCTCACACAAAACTGAGTCAGTTTATTTTCAACTGACACAGTGAGTTAAGAATAATAATCAGTTTCTGTGCAGAAGACGAACGACAAGGGAAGGAGCTACCTGTAGTCCTGATATCATTTTCTTGGCTTCCTCCATTTCTTTTTCTAAATGTTCTTGTTGTTCCAACAGCTGTTCTTCCCATGAAGTCTCCAGACAGGTGGTGGGGCTACCTGGTCGCCAGTCTCGGGATAATGGAGAGTCTGTCTCCTCTACAACACGAAAGGAGGGAGTACAGTTCATGTTGAAGAAAACTGAGTTTCCGGCAGGAAGCGTTCACAGTCCTGGCGTTCACAGGTTCAGGTCACTGCCTCCTGAACCTGTCCCCGCTGCACAGCCTGGACTCGCCACCAGGTGGGGTTGTGAGACATAAAGAACTGGCTATTAACTCAGATCCCAGGCTCCAGGGAGCAACACTTACTCTGCTGGGGAAACACATCCTCTTCAGAACGTCTAGGAAGCAATAAGACCTCCTCTTGGGGAGTCTTGGTATGGGACACACAGAATTTACTATTAGTTCTCTAGAACTGGCACTCCCAGAGCGTGATTCTGCCAGGTACAAAGAGGGGAGCTGTCAGAGGCCATGACAACAAAAGTCCTGTTGGTTGCTCCGGAGATTCAGAGGAGACCTATAACAGTGTCTCACACAGGAAACCAACCAGTAAAGCATATTTGCACAAATTGTTTAATCTCTTTCTCTGGTTCTGTTTTATTTTCCTGCCTTTACAATCTCTACTGATTTCATTCATAAAATGAGTATAGTAAGTCTAATCCCTCTGGGTTGCTGTGAAGATTAAATGAGGTAATTTATGCCCAGGGCCATGTGGTGTGGGGCCCAGAGTGAGCACTCAATAAATGCTCTCCCTCTCCCTCCTCAGGGTGCCCAGAGTGTCTGACTCAGTAACATTCTCAGTAGTATTCTTAGATACTAATGCCAGGTTTAGAGAGGGAGTAGAATAAGAAAGGAATCAATTCCAGCTCTTCTCCTGCGGGCTTCGGTTGCATTGTATCTCCTAACAGCTGAATAAAACTCTATCTAAATCACGTGTTTTGCTTCTTCCTGTTTTCCTCTATGTTTATGTGAGTAAATAGAGAGCAACTGAAACAGAGGAAGGAGAAGTCTAAACAAAGGGAACGCCTGTGGTCGTTTCTGTAGCCCTCATACCAAACCTGATGCAGATCTGCTCTCTACTGTACGTTTTCAGACACCTCAGCAACTCCTCTATATTCCTGGCCCCAATTTAAGTTAGAGAAGGACTGAAATTATTTGTATAACACAGAAATCGTAAAATCTATTTACTTGAATAAGTAATCCATAGGCAGGCGGCCGAGGAACAGCCTGTCTATACTGCTGCAAGGTTTTTGGGCCTCAGAAGTGACATTCTCTAAGAGGATACTACGTGTGTTGGCTCTAAAGCATTAGAGCCCTGTAGAGCTGAGCCTGCGGACACCGACTATGAAGAGGCACAAGGATCCCCAAACTCTTCAAGCTGAGAGCTATTCCTTGAGCCAACCCAGGCACCCCAAAATAGTACCTGTCCTGTTCTCTATTCCTTCAGAGGGAACAATCACAAACTCTGCCTTCTCCTCCGACTGGGTGATAATGGATTCGCTCTTTGCACTGTGGATAGGACTGGGTGAAGTCAGGCTGTGATGAAAGGAAGAGAAACAATTATTATGAACAGTTGTTTAGAAGACAGCTTTCATTAATTAATCCCAGAGACATGTTTTTTTTAAGTTTTGTTATATATATATATATATATATATATATATATATATATATATATATATATTTGTGTGTGTGTGTGTATTTCAAAGAGGAAGGGAGAGAGAGAGAAACATCAATGATGAGAGAGAATCATCAATCAGCTGCCTCCAGCATGCCCCCTACTGGGGATGGAGCCCGCAACCCAGGAGTACGCCCTTGCCCGGAGTTGAACCCGATACCCTTCAGTCCGCAGGCTGACACTCTATCCACTGAGCCAAACCAGCCAGGGCCCAGACACATGTTCTTACCCATCTTACTCCTACTGCCTAACACAGTACCTGGCCCACAGTAAGAACAAATATTTGTTGAATGAATAAATGTGTTGAATGAAATGAAAGTTGAATAAATAAATGACCCAGTCCTAGGAAATCTTTTATACAACAAGGCTGCCTTGAAACGTAATTCACTGAGAAGAAATTTATTAGAATTGGTAATTTGGCATTTTAAAGAGCTTCTGGGTTTTGTGTGTGTGTGTGTGTGTGTGTGTGTGTGCTTCTTTTTAGTCCTTACCCGAGGATATGTTTTTATTGATTTTAGAGAGAGGAAGGGAGAGTGAGAGAAACATTGATGTGAGAAACAGCTATTAGCTGCCTCTCATATGCATCCCAACTGGGATTGAACCCCCAATCTAGGTATCTGCCCTGACTGGGAATCAAACTCACAACCTTTTGGTGTACGGCTGACGCTCAACCAACTGAGCCACCTGGCCAGGGCAAGTTTTGTTTTGTTTTTTACTCACTACCATTACCATCCTGGGCCCAAGTTTGGAGACTGATATAGTAGTTTTTTACTATCTTTGAATACTTGAAGGAAAATCTATTTCCAATACACTGATCTTTCACACACACAAGCAATACCAGCAGAGTAATCACAGCAAATCAGCTCTGGGCTGATGCTAAAGGAGAGGAAAGAGTGGAAGGTGCCTCAGGAGGGAGAAGTGCTGGAGTGTGGACAGCACCAGGATGGACAAAGGAGCAGCGATGTATCAATAAAGCTAGGACATGACAAGGAAAAGCGTAACAAAAAAAAGGGGGACACCTGCTTGGACATGGTAAAAGTTTACTTGATTTACTCCCAGAATTTTATATGTCTGCCACACTAGTTCAAACTGTCATGAGCAACTCACAACAATTCTTAAGTTCTGATATAATTACTAGCCTTGGAAGGAACTGTTTGGATTTTGGGGGAAATGGAATTTAAAATCTCCAGAACAGCAGCAAAGCGATGACAAGATGGGGATGTGAGGCTGAAGCTCGCAGCTGCAGAGCACCTTGAGAACATCGGGACTGAAACACTGTCAGGGGCCATGGGGGCTGCAGGCCCAGCCCCCCCTCAGGAATTCTTTCCAGATCCATCACCTAGACAACAGGGACAGAGTCTAGGATTCACTGACCCACTTCACATGCCCCTGACATCTCCCAGGCTAATCCTTATAGCCATGATCAGGAGTTAACATTTCTTCTTTCTAGAAACCAGTAAAAAAAGAGGCAAGCACAGAGGAGGTGCCTAGAGAATTCAGAGTCCCTGAAGCAACCTGAGGACTAGGTTCTCATCCTCCTCCTCGTCCGAAGTTTAAAGGCTTCAGTGGGAATGCCACAACCAGTAATACATTCTCATCCTTATTAGAACACACACAAAAATTATAGTCGTTGCTTCTTCAACTTAGAGAAAGGAAGTTAACCAGACCTATAGATCTATAACTCAAACAAGCAAGGGGGTTGAAGAGTGGCAAGAAGTGGTATTTAGAAAAGGTACACGCGCCCTAGCCAGTTTGGCTCAGTGGATAGAGCATCAGCCTGTGGACGGAAGGGTCCCAGGTTTGGTTCCGATCAAGGGCAGGTACTTTGGTTGCAGGCCCCTCCCCAACGCAGGCTCCTGCAGAAGGCAACCAATCAATGTGTTTCTGTCACATCGATGTTTCTCTCTGTCTTTCCCTCTCTCTTCCATTCTCCCTAAAAGATCAGTGGAAAAATATTCTTGGGTGATGATTGAAAAATAAATAAATAAAGTGTGATGTTTTAAAAAAGAGAGAAATTTATTATTTTTAAAAAAGATAGACAGAAAGGTAATTGCTTTATGGAATTCTCTTATCCACCTTTCACTACTTAGGCAATATGACTTCCAGGCCAACATGCATTAGCTGCAGGAAAAGCACTAGTCTAGGGGGTACTATCTATAATAATAAAAGTGTAATATGCTAATTAAATCAGACAGCCAATGACCTTCTGGACAAAGCCAGGGCTACAAGGACCGAGCCCCTTGCACAAATTTCATGCATTGGGCCTCTAGCGTTTTTTATAAAGAAACAGACCTAAGCCCTAGCTGGTTTGGCTCAGTGGATAGAGCACCCGCCTGTGGACTAAAAGGTCCCAGGCTCAGTTCCAGGCTCAGTTCCAGTCAAGGGCACATGACCAGGGTTGTGGGCTCAATCCCCACTAGAGGGCGTGCAGGAGGCAGCCAATCAATGATTTTCTCTCATCATTGATGTTTCTCTCTCTCTCTCCCTCTCTGAAGTCAAATATATATATTTTTAAAAGAAACAGATTTATGACTGCTCAGGCCTCAGCATTTGCCTTCTTCTAGAAATTGGGACCCACGTGCTGAAAGAGGCCTGAAACAGCTGCTCCTCTTTGAGAACTATGACACCTTCTCAGCTGACAAGGTGCTGTGGCTGACATGTCCCACTGCCTGCACTTGCACGGCCCACGGTGGTAACGTGTGAGCCGAGGGTGGCGTGAACCAGGATGCTGGAAAGCTGCTTTCCTAAAAGCAGAGACGCATGCTCAGCTCCACCTTCTCCCTCCTGAGTGAGCTGTCTCCCACATAAGGGCAGAAGGAGGCGGATGTCTGCATATCCAGCCCCACCGGGGGAGTGGCCGGGCAGCCAGAAGAAAACAACATTTTTCTTTCTTGGATTGAGGCTGCCAGTGTGTGCGGCCGGAGAGCTAAGACCACGGCACGAGTTAAAAGAGAAAGGACCGAGGAAGAAAAACTCCGAGGCGAGAAGAACCTCGTGAATGAGGATGGCGCGTTAGGTCCTCTGCCTGGAGTCAGAGGAAAGTGTTTTCACGCTAATTAATTCCATGCTGTAGGCTCTGCCCCAAGCACCCCAAGCCCTATTTCATAAGCAAGCAAACCCTACCTGCCAGCATATTCCTCTCCAATCAGGGAACAAGTGATCGCAAACCAGGCCCGACCCGTGCACGTCGTCCCCATAGGTTTAACATCTCTCCACCTTCACTGATCAGAAAGTGGGCCCCAGCGAAGATAATTGCAAATTAGAGTCGAATTAATTTTTTTAAAAGGTAAAGGGCCACAGAGAGAGGGTCCTGTCCCCCCTGGAGTGCCTTCCCCGGTGCTGGCCACCGCGGCATTTCAGGCGACAGCCCCGGGCCGGCAGCCCGTTCCTGCGGGGCGGCGCCCCCACCGTCCCCGCTGCTCTGCCCCCGCCCGCGCCCCCACCTCCGAAGCCCACGCGGCCGCAGCTCACCATTTGACTTGCGTCCCTCCCATGGTCCCCTCCTGGCGCCGGGCTCAGCAAGCCGGCCTCCCTGGGCGAGGTGGGGGGCTGAGAGTCACAGCGCCCCCAGATCCGGGCATGTCTCCGCGAGCTGCCGGCCGACGGCGGGGGGGACGGGGGCGGGCGGAGAGGCCGGCGGCCGGGCCCCGGGGACCGGGATGCTGCGGGGCTGCGGCGCGCGGTCCCGGCAGCTCAGACGCGGCCGCAGCCCGGGCTGGGCGGCACCGCCTCCCCTCGCAGGCTGCGGGCACCGGCGGCCGCGCGGCGGGGGGCATGCCCGGGGCGCGGGCATCTCAGCCCATCTCCGCCCGCGACGCGCTCCGCGGCTCCCGCAGCGCGGCCGGGCGGGGGACCCCAGCCTCGCAGCGCCTCCCCCGGCCCCGCCGGCCCCGCCCTGCCCGCCCTCCCAGGCTCGGACCCAGGCGGAGCCCGGCGGGGGCGCAGCGCGGCGGGGCGGGGCCCGAGGGCGGCAGAAGCCCCGGGGGGAGGAGGGGCTGGTCTTGGCCCAAGAACCCCGATCGGTACGCGCTGCCTTCTTCACCCTGAGCCCTCCCTTCGTGGACGCTGAGGACCCCCTACTAGGGGGTCACTCTTCTCAGACACAGGGCGAGGCTGCCCTGAGGTCCTGGAAGCACCAGGCCGGCAGCGTGTCCCTCGAGGAGGGGCGCAGGGAATCAGACACTGAGGGTTCTTTCCAATCTTAACCATCCCGGGCCTCCTGCTTTGGTGGTCACTGAGCCATCAGATGGGCTGCCCCGAGCAAGGGTGGAGGGAGGGGCAGACTGTGCCCAAGCCTGCGGGGTCCCGGGAGCAAGCTGAGGAAGAGGCAGGGTGCTGACTGAGCACCCTACAAGGCGAGTGCGCGGTCAGCTTAGAAGAAAAGAACAACACCAGGAAGGACTCAAGGGCGAAGCGGAATGCAAACTGTCCCCTGAGCCCCATCAGCCCGCCGCGGTCGGACCTCCAGCGGGTCACTAACTCACACTCTCACGTGGCCGCCCCAGTCTGAGTCCTGCCAGGGAGGGCGGAAGCAGGTGCTCTCAGGAAGAAATCGAGGCTCTCCCCGCCCCCAAACACACACACACACACACACACACACACACACACACACACACCGCTGGCAGGCACTGGGAAAAGGCCTATGGCCATGCAGGAAGCAATAGATCTCACTATACAACCAAATATCCTGTGCTTCTGTACCAAGTGGCAGTCTAAGAAGCAAGCAAGGAAGAAATGGTTTGGATTCTCACTAAAAGGACGTCTGTTGCTTCATGAGTACACAGTTTCCTTTTGGGGTGATGAAAATGTCTTCTAACTGGATAGAGGTGGTGGTTGCAAACATGATGAGAGTACTAAATACCACTGAACTGTACACTTTAAAGTGATTCATGACCGCTGGGCCTGAGTGGCTCAGTTGGTTGAGCATCTCCTGTGCACCGAAAACTTACAGGCCTGAGACACTTACGAAAGAAGGCAACCGATGGACGCTTCTCTGTCACACTGATGTTTTCTTCTCTCTCTCTCTCTCTCTCTCTCTCTCTCTCTCTCTCTCTCTCTCTCTCCCCCCCCTCTCTCCCCCCCCACCCCCTTCCTCTCTCAAAGCATGTCCTCGGTGATGATTTTTAAAAAGTAAAATGATTAATGAACTTTATACATAAGAAAGCACATCTATGAAATGTGAACATTAAAGTTGAGCAAGGTTACCAGAATATTAAAATGGGAGGGGAAATTACATGTGACCTCCATAGATTAGGAAACAGTCCATCAAACTAAGATGGAATATTATGAGAAAAAGAAATAAGACGAAAAATACCAAAGTCAAAATATTTATAAGACAAAGAGCAACTAGGCTTAACTAGAGCAGCCTCAGCTGGATTGAGGTAGGAGACAAAAAGGGTCAAAAGAGCATAAATTAAGCATGACTCAGCAATGAAACGAAGTCAGTACACAAGCTAGCATGATCGGGGGCTGTGTTCATAGGAGCATGACTGACACAAGCCAGGAAAGCAGTCTCTTCCTGCACTATACTTGGCTTTAGTCAGGCTGTCGTGAGAGCACTGTGCCCGGTTTTGATCTGCACACTTGGCTCTTTGCTATACAGGCAGCCTTTGTGCTAAAGTCACATATGTGTTCTAATCAGTAACCCACTCAAATATATACTAATCTGCCACAATTCCCAGCCGTGTAAGTGAAAGTCAGGAACATTTTAATGCTCTAAGGCAGCGGCTCTCAACCTGTGGGTTGCGACCCCTTTGGGGGTGGAACAACCTTCCACAGGGGTCCCCTAAATACATCCTGCATATCAGGTATTTACATTACAATTCATATCAGTAGCAACATTACAGTTATGAAGTAGCAACGAAAACAATTTTATGGTTGGGGGTCACCACAACATGAGGAGCTGTGTTAAAGGGCGGCATTAGGAAGGTTGAGAACCACGGCTCTAAGACAACTCTGCTCATTTTCTCTTGCTATGAGCTTGCTACAGCCCCCTCAGGCCATAACTTAGTTATAAGCCGGTTCTCATAAACACTGGCAGCTGATATACAACATCCCAACCACCAGGCTGGACCATGGCAGGTCCCAGCACTGGCACTGTGGCTCTGCACAAAGCTTCCCCAGGTGGGAAATTCACAGCATCCCACCCTCCCTTCCTGCCAGCACAAAACCAGAGGCCGTGCCGAGGGCTACCCCTTTAAGGCCAAACATAATCGGAGGGAAAGAGAACAGGTTTAGGTGCCTCATGACCTGCTGTGCTGCTGCTTGAGGCTGAGACCAGAGACTCCACACGAATTCAGCTAGAACTGGAGGCCACGGTTACCTGGAGCAGCTGGACTCCGACGGGGACCTCTGCTGCCCTTCGTACTGCTGCACCAGAGCGCGCACGCTCCAGCATGGATTCTCGATCTCCTCGTCCGTGCTGCTGTTTCTAGAGCCAGAGGACACGAGCAAAGGGTCAGTCCTGCGCGTCCACTCAGCAAGGACTGACAGGCGGCCCTCCCGCGAGCACTAAAGGAAAGATGAATGAGGCAAAGCCCCGCCTCAGAGACACTTGAGACCTAGCAGGGAAGATAGACACAAAGGCGCATAACTTCGCCCATCTCTGCAACACCTCGGGCGCATGCTTAGCACACACCCAGCCGCCAAAGCCTTTCCTGCCGTGCCTCTGGGGGCAGCGCGGCCTTCAGGATACATTCCAGGGAGAGACTCCCGCAGACGGACGGAGCATCGCTCCCAGTGAAGAAACCACACGGTGCCAACGGCATCTCTTTACAATTCTGGGCACCAGAGCAACAGATTACCTATGTCATCCTGCTGGCTGCGAGCAGAGCTCTTCAAAAGAAAGGGCTTTTCTCTTTCAAAGTGCTCTTTTCTGCAGCGTGGGGCTGTTTGGGTGATATTCTCATCTACCGCAGATAAGCATCGAAGGGAAAATAGCAAAGGCAGTCCCGTTTCCATGCCCAGATGCCCACCCTTACCTCTGTCTGTATCGAAAGACGTCCCGTCCTGACCGTGACATGTCATGGCACACATCAGCCAGAGCAGCAGCTGCTCCCTGGGCCACGGCCGTGGCGCAGTGTGGCTGGTGGCTCTGCAGAGCGGCTCTGCAGTCCCGTCCTTGGCTTACTGTCCTGCCAGAGCCGGGTTTGAAGTGAGCTGCCAAGGCGAGGACCAGCCGCATGATAGACTTGAGGTTTCCTTCCACAATATCTGGGGACAGAACAGAGCGAGAGGCCCTCAGAGGGAGGTAGAGGGCTGAGGACTCCTTCACTAAATACGCACTTGCTGGGGACGCAGGTGAGTGAGGCAGTCAAGCTCTCTGTCCTCACAAAGTCGTGTTCAACAGGGACACAGGAGACTTAAAAGCAATGACAATGAAGTATAGCAACATGTCATGATTGGAGAAGCATAGGATTGTTCCAGGGCTCTGAGTAGAAGCATCGTGTCTAGTCTAGAGGGCCCAGGATTTCCACAGGAAGTCCCTGGGACTGATGACTAGTGGCCCATTAAATGGAGAAGAGGGAGCAGCAAGGATGAAACCTAGAGGCAAGAGAAAGCATGACATACCAGAGCCTCACTGTCCAGTGTGGGAGCAGCTGGCTACACTGAGCACTTAAAAGGTAGCTACAGTCTGAACTAAAACGTGCTGTAAGTGTGGTATTTACTTAGCACATGCACACCCAAAAAGAGAATGCAAAACAGCTCCTTAAGATGTAGTACAAAATATAGAATGCAACGTATCTCCTTAATAGTTTACATTTTGAAATAGTATTTTGGGTATATTGAGTTAAATTTATTCTTCAAACTGGTTTCACACTTTTTTATTTTGTTTAATGTGGCTATTAGGAACTTTTACATTACACACACAACTCCCATTATACTTCTACTAGAGGCCTGGTGCACAAAAATTTGTGCATTCAGGGAGGGTCCCTCAGCCCAGCCTGTGCCCTCTTGCAGTCTGGTACCCCTCAGGGGATGTCCACCTGCTGGCTTAGGCCCGCTCCCTGGGGGGATTGGGCCTAAGCTGGCAGTAAGACATCCCTCTGGCAGCTCAGGAGCCCTCAGGGGATGTCCACTTGCCAGTGGGGCCTAAGCTGCAGACAGGCATCCTTAGCGCTGCTGAGGAGGCAGGAGAGGCTCCCGCCACCACCACTGTGCTGGCAGCTGGCAGTCTGGCTTGTGGCTAAGCAGAGCTCCCCCTGTGGGAGTGCACTGACCACCAGGGGGCAGCTCCTGCATTGAGCATCTGCCCCCTGGTGGTCAGTGTGTGTCATAGTGACCAGTCATTCCCAGTTCTGCTGTTAGGATCAATTTGTATATTAACCTTTTATTATCTACACTAATAAAAGAAACATGCAAATTGGTGTCACTCCGCTACACCCACCAGCCAATCAGGATGAGTATGCAAATTAACCCAACAAAGATGGTGGTTAATTTGCACATGTAGGCTCAGAGCAAAGACTGAAGACGACTGCAGACTGAAGAGGCTTGGCTTCACTGCTGCAGCCTGAGCAGAGAAGTCAAGCCTCGTTGCTGTGGCCCGAGCAGAGAAGCCAAGCCTTGAGGTTTGGCTTCTCCATTGCGGCTGGACCAAAGGCCTGGATCCCGGATGCCGGAGGAAAACTGATGCTGGCAGCCAGGGAAAGGAAGGCCTATTGCACAAATCTTCGTGCAATAGGCCTCTAGTATAGGATAGAGGCCTGGTGCATGGGTGGGGGCTGGCTGGTTTGTCCCGAAGGGGGTCCCGGATCAAGGTAGGAGTCCCACTGGGGTGCCTGGCCAGCCTGGGTGAGGGGCTGAGGGCTGTTTTCAGGCTGGCCACACCCCCCTCAGGATGGAGGTCCCCACTGGGGTGCCTGGCCAGCCTGGGTGAGGGGATGAGGGCCATTTTCAGGTAGCCCACAGCCCCTTCAGAGTGGGGGAGTCCCGCTGGGGTGCCTGGCCAGCCTGGGTGAGGGGCTGATGACTGTTTTCAGGCCAGCCATTCCCCCTGGTGACCCAAGCTCCCAGCCTCTCCTTTTTTCCCCCTGGCATTTATCGTCTATAATTGAAACTTTGTAGCCTTGAGTGGAGCCCAGGTCAAAAACCTGGGTTGCCCCTGGTAACCCAGGCTCCCAGTCCCTCCTTGAGCTAAGGCCACGCCGACTGGAAGCAGGTATCTTGGATTTATTTATCTTCTGTAATTAAAACTTGGTAGCCTTGAGCGGAGCCCAAGGCCACCAGGGCAGGTG
>PVJC01034322.1:0-18889 GCA_004026665.1 Murina feae | reverse complement strand
CTTCCCTTTCTGATTTAGGCGATCACTGTGAGGGATTAACCTCTAAGCCACTTGGTTACGGGAGTCAGCTGTGTCTACAGTGGGAGAACTTCTGTGCTGGAGACACCCTTATGGGGCAAGAGTTGTTACAGTGGAGCTTTTATGCTCACTGCATCTGCCCCGAGTGTGTTCCTTGTGGATCTGTTTTGTTTAGGTTAGTTTCTCTCTGGCCACTGGGTGGGGCTGGCTCCTGTATCTTTAAGGAGGTGTTGCTGCAGAAGCCTCTGACGCACTTGGGAGGGGCGGGGCCTCGGGGAGTTCGCCGGGCGGGGCGGAGCAAGTAGCTATGGCGCTTCTCAGCCCTGCGCTGAGAGACACCAGGTCTCTGTGTCCCACAGTAATTGCTGCAAGCAACACTGAGAGAAACCCGCTCTGAATTTCCTCCTGGTGCCAGTCAGTCCCCCTTCTCTGGGCGTCTGTGGGACCTCCGAAACTCACCTGGAACTGGAGTTCAGAGCCGCCGGGAGCTTGTAGCTCTCTCCGTTTTGGGAAAGAACCGCGACCTCCGGTACCAGCCCTTCCCCGAGCCCGTGCGCGCGCCTCCGTATCTCTGTACTTTGCTTCCGCCACTCCTCTGAGTCTCAGACTCTTCTCTAGTTGTAGGATATTCACTCAGCCAGCCATCCTGTGGGTGCGAGTGGTGTCCGTGTGCTCTTTTCGTGGTTTTTCTGAAATAGTTGTTCACAGCTGCATATACGGTGTCTACCCTATGCCGCCATCTTGTTTCTCCTGCTCTGATCTTTATAATTTCCTTTCTTCTGCCCCGTATGGTTCTGAGTCCCCAGAAACTCGCCTGGAATTGGAGTTCAGAGCCGTCTGGAGCTTGTGCTTCCCTCTGGTACAAAATGCTGCCAGTCCTTTCCACGAGCCCCTTCTCCGCGCGCCTCTGTACCTCTGCACTTTATGTCCATACCTCCTCTGAGTCTCAGTTTCTTTCTAGTTGTAGAATTTCCACTCAGCCAGCCTTCCTGTGGGTCTGGGAGGTGTCCATTTTTTCTTTTTGTTGTGATTTTGAAATGGTTGTGCACGGCCGCAATTCCAGTGTTTACCTATGCCGCCATCTTGGTTTCTCTCCCACCTTAGTTTTTAAAATTGTATACTGTCTGCAACCACAAGCCAGTGAAGTTACAGAGAACTCATTCCTCCTGAAAGCTTCCCGTGCTCCTTGCAGGCAGTGCCCTTCCAATTCTTGGCCCAGGCAACTGCTGATGTGCTTTCTATCACTGAAGTTGTACTTCCTTTGATTTCTTATAAATGTGTCTGTCGTACGGTATGTCACTCTTAAACATAAAGGCTTCATTCACTTTGCATCACACATTTTAGTTTCATCCATGTAGTTGCACGTAGTTTGTTTCTCTTTATTGCCAAGTCTTTAAGTGATGGCATTGTGGTGTTGCAGGTGGACAACGTAGTGGCTGCTGAATATGAGCTGGAGTACCTCCTCCTAGAAGGTCACTGCTATGACATCACCACCGGGCAGCCTCCACGAGGCCTGCAGTTCACATTGGGAACTTCAGCCAGCCCCGTCGTCATGGACACCATTGTGATGGCCAACCTGGTAATGATCAGTGCATCGAGGGGGGTACCAAGTCATGTGCCCTTTGGCACTACAGTTTATGATGGAGCCATTAGCATTCTGAACATGAGTGAGATTAAAATTCATGATTAAGCCGTGACTGGTTTGGCTCAGTGGATAGAGCGTCGGCCTGTGGACTCCGCAGTCCCAGGTTCGATTCCAGTCAAGGGCATGTACCTTGGTTGCGGGCACATCCCCAGTGGGGGAGGTGTAGGAGGAAGCTGATCGATGTTTTTCTCTCATCGGTGGTTCTAACACTCTATCCCTCTCCCTTATTCTCTGTAAAAAAAAATAAAATAAAATAAAAAATATATATTTTTTTAAATTCATGATTAACTACATTTGGTCAATATAAAAGTCCTGTTTAAAATTATAGGTTGTAATTATATGTCGCTTTAGAAGAACACATGCTGGAATTGTCTATTCTAAACCAAATTGGAGCCTGAAAATACATTGCTTCTGAGCTGTTAGCGTTTCTCTTTTTATTGGAGGCGTTCAGCTTCCTCACACATTACACATTGATTCTTCACTGAAGGACGGCTCAAGGGCAGGCTTCTTGGCTTGACTAGCCTGTATTTTTAGTGTTTCTAATATGTAGATTTTTTTTTTTAGTTGCACTGATTTGTTATAGCTCTTTTATTTCAAATATAGGTGACTATTATTTCAAAAAAGAAATAACTGTTCCTCAGAAACAGGATATTGATGTTTGAAAGAGAACTAAAATTTGTCTTTTTTTTTTTTTTTTTTCGAAGATAAAGAGAAGCTATATATTTTCATGACACCAGCAATACATGTATACAACCTCCTTGTGATCATTTTTTCAAATACAGATAAAGCAAATATTCTCCATTATTAAGCCACCAATTTCTCTTCCTAAAATTAACCACAATTCTTCTAGAATTTTCTATGTATTTGCATGCATCTATGTAAGTATAAAATATGTAAATTTGTTTTTTGTGTTCGTATTGCAAACAATGTTCCATTGTTCTGCATCTTGATATATAACAGTGCATATAGATCCACCTCATTGTTTTTAAAAGCTGCAGAATATTCCACAGAACACACATTACCCTAGTTTAGCAGTTCTCAAAAGTGTGGTCCGGGAATCCTTAGCAGGTGCTTTCAGTGGGTCTGTGATGCCAAAATTACTTCATAATAATAGTGAAGACATTACTACTTCACACCCTCACTCTCTATAAATGTACAGTGGGGTTTCCAGAGGCTCCATGTGTCATATCATTGCTCTGACAGCTAATGAAATATGGATGCATATTTCTTATGTTTTCCAAAATGTTCTAAAGAAGCAGATTTAGGGAATAAATATGTGCATTTTCAAGAGATTAACTCTGTTCTTGGACTCCTACAAAAATATGTCTTTTCTTATCCTAGGGTTACTTCCAGTTAAAAGCCAACCCAGGAGCTTGGATTCTCAGACTGAGGAAAGGCCGTTCCGAAGATATTTACAGGATCTACAGGTAGGATTAAGTGATACAAGTACATCTTTTCAGAGCATTTTGCTCTGAAAATCAGCTCAAATTGAATACTGCATTAGCAGTTAGCCAGAGTATCAGAGTTTAATTTATAATCGTATTGTGATGAACAGTGCTTTCCCAGGAAATTAAACATGGAAGAACTGTCAGCGTGGAATTGGATGGTAATACTTTCCAGTACTAATAAGTATGGTCAAGTGTCAATTTTTTAGATCCGTGTCAGTTTTACAAATATTTTTACAGTTTTATTTTGAAATCATTGGGACATGGTTGTTAAAAAAAAAGTTTCTGACCATTAGCTGCTAAAGACAAGGTAAGAGGCTTAGCAGCCATTTCTGGGGGTCAGTGTAGCACTCCACGCAGGAGACCATGGAGCAGAGCCTGGGATGCTCCCTCCTTGCAGTCTCTCCACCTTGCAGAGGTGCTGATGGGGGTGGGTCTTCATCGCCCCTGGAAACACGTAGGAAACACAGGAGAGACCTCAGGTAGCACTCACTCCCTCTGCTAGGGAACTGGAGAGGCACCATGCTGAACCAGCTTTAAAAGGGCTGGCTTGCTCCTCCTCACTGGTCTTTTCCGGAGGAGGGGCTGCCGTATTCAGTATGCCCCTTCCTGCTCTTTCCTCCCAGTAGAGGCCACAAAGCAGCACCTGTGCTCGGAGCCCACCTGGCCCTTCTAGGCTAAGTCCACAGATGAGCCTTCCTGCTCCCCCCAATACTTATAGCAGGTGACCCGAGCAGTGCTCGAGGCTCCCCAGGGAGTGGTGCCAGCATCACTCACGCAGCCTGGTACCCAGGGAGGCTGAGCGACAGCCAGGAGAGGCCCAAGAATAACAGACCTTGGAGCATCTGCCACAACTCAGTCCTGCTGAGCTGAGCCAGCATTTAAACCAAATAGGCCAACTCCTGACACATCGCACCTAGATATCGTCATCACAGAGGTCACAGCAGAAGGCCCCCAATTCCCAGTGAGGGGGGAGGAAAGACCTCACAGATGTGGTCGGCCCTATGAGAAATGGCAGCTGATGCCCACGGGCACCCATGCCTCTGGGCCTGCCCAGAAAGCAGCACCGGCAAAGAGCATGGTGAGCAGAGATCTGTAGCTGGATGTGCAGCCCTTGAATTACCAAGGGACTCAGAGACAGCATGGCAGGAAGATAGGCACCCACCTGGCATCTAGACTGCTCCTGCAGGTCGTTGACGCTTATGGTCATCAGCCCAGCCCACCCTTAGTCGGCCTGTACGGGAGAAGGAATCATAGCCAGAGTGAAGTCCCCTCTAAGTGGACACTCACAGGGCAGCCCATCCCACTATCACTGGGGAGCCGAACATGGCTAAGAGGGAGATCCCGGAAATCAGCAACCCTTTAGGCATCACTCTGGCCTAATGTAGACAGTGCCACCCACAGGTGCTCCAGATGTCCTTGGGCCTGGCCTTTTCTCTGCATATACAAGCCTCCAGAAAGTTGCACAGCCTCCCGGTGAGCCCAAGGACGGTGCCGCTGATGCCCAGGCTGTGTAGCGAACCATGTAGAATGGGCTGTGGCTATAGGGCCATGGGCTGCGGCTCCTTCACTCTGGTTTTCTTGGGTCAGGGTGGCCGTCGTTCATCCCACACTTATAGTCCTTGGAGGGACGCTGCAGGCAGCTGTGAAACGGCCACCACCTTGCCATCTTCCCCACTCAGGTTGCACAGCAGGGTCAGTGGATGCTGGATCCAGGCACACTGCTGCCAGCAAGAGCCTTTCACGTCAGGAGACAGGGAGTCAGACCACAGAGATCCCAGGATGCGCTTGCTGGGCCCGCCCTGTGCCTCTGGCCCCTTCCTCCCCAGGCACTCTTGTTGTGCAGGAAGCCCTGAGGGAGCCCATTGCAGGGTTTCACAGGCCCCGCTCCAGGTGGGCGGCATACTGGCAGCAGTGCCCTTCTGCAGTGTACTGAGGGCATTAGTTCTTGTGCGTTCTCTGCCTGGGTGGTACCCAGATTCTACCAGGCTTCCGTGAGCTTGGGGTCATTCTGCACAGCTGTTTCAGAAAGAAGCTCAGCATTCAGCAGTTCCCCCTCATGAAGTCACTGCACCCCACCCCCACCCCCATTCGGCCTCTGCCAGCTCCCACATTGGCACGGTGACTGTCAGCTCTCACAATGCCACTCTGCATGACCCCTCTGAGCACCTGGTGCGTGTGGGCGGGGGAGGAAGAGATGGGCCTTTAAGTCCCATTTTCTTTCTGCTACCAGCACCCCACAGTCAGTCATCTCACTGTGAT
The DNA here is from genome assembly GCA_004026665.1 of Murina feae. NCBI lineage: Eukaryota > Metazoa > Chordata > Mammalia > Chiroptera > Vespertilionidae > Murina > Murina feae. The sequence goes on along the minus strand of PVJC01034322.1, from coordinate 13,519 downwards.
GGAACCACGGGCTGTGAGAAATGCAGTCATTTCAAGAAGGGAGAAAGGAAATTTAGAACAGTCAGACTTTTCTACCCAGATAGCCTGTTTCCTGACCCTGAGTTACAGGTGAGCAGTCCCTGTGAGCTTCAGCGTGGGTCCTGGTGCTCACGTGGCCATGGCTTTGGTGGGCTGGGAGCAAGGCCTGGTCAGAAGCAGGGATTTGGCTTTAAGGGTTGCAATAAAGACTATTCATGCTAAAAATTACACTGCCTCTAAAAAAGCGTGGTCTAAATTCTGCTAGCACAGTTGAAGTTGGTGTTAAACTATAGGAAAAAGCTTCCTCCCAGCTTATCTTTAGGAAGTGGCTTCCATCAGCATTTGTTTGCATGGCCTCTTGCTGTGTCCGCATCTGTGCTCCCTGGGACCGGACCTGACCATGCATTTCTTATCCAGGACATGAAGACTCTTGTCTTATAACAACATCTTCATTATCAACAGCAGTTTTCTCCAAATGATGTTTTCCCCACATAGGATTTTACAGAATTGTAATCTGTTATTAGACGTTTATCTGGTTTCTAAACCATGGTTCCTCCACGTGCCCTTTCTCTGGCCACTCCCCTAACCCCCAGCCCCCTACCTTCCTCTTCCTGCCTCCGAGCCTCCCAGTGGGCATTCTCTATTCCCAGCCTCTGGAGCATCTCGGGCGCCCCTTTGCCTGAGAACTCTCTCTGCGCAACAGTGAACCCAGTGGGTTCATATCTGCCTGGCTTTCGGCCTGCCCTGGGAAGGTGCCGGGCAGGCTCAGGCCGCGGGAGCACACGCGGGAGCACAGATGGTGGTGGGTGTCGGGCACACAACAAGTGGCCCTGGCAGCTCACATTGAAAGGTCACTTCTACAACTCAGGAAGGAAGTTTGGGCTGTGACTGACGGGGATGCCCGGGGTTTAAAGGTAGAGATTTTGTCAAGTGCTTCTGTGTACCTTGAAGGGGCTTCCTGCAGGTCGTGAAAAATAAATTTGTTCTGAAAAACTCCTTTATGATAAAGTGATGGACAGATATGGTGATTGATATCAGAGCATTTCCTGCATTTGAGAGCTGTGATTTATAGCATCCATCTTACTCCTCCCTTTCTCTCTAAGCCATGACGGGACAGACTCTCCGCCCGATGCTGGTGAAGTTGTTGTCGTCCTCAATAACTTCAAGAGCAAAATTATTAAAGTGAAGGTGAGTTTGGTGTATGAAGGCAGCCGCTCTTTTATAGTTGTTAAAAGGAGCAGGACTCTGGCATTTGGTAGATATTACCTAAAATATGTGTTGTGCCTGGCTGGTGTTGCTCAATGGTTGAACATCAACCCATGAACCAGGAGGTCCTGGTTCGATTCCCGGTCAGGGCACAGCCCGGGTTGCAGGCTCAATCCCCAGTGGGGGCATATAGGAGGCAATCGATGTTTCTCTGTCATCAGTGTTTCTGTTTCTCCCTCTCCCTTCCTTTCTGAAATCTGTTTTTTAATAAAACATGTTAAATAAAAATGTATCAGTCTTACAAATCTCAGAAGGAAGGTGGAGGTGGGGAGAAATTAACCAAAGAATTTATAAGCATAACCCATGGACACAGGTGAAGGCCTGGGGGAGGGGGTTAAGTTGGAGGGGGGAGGCATCTGTAATACTTTTAACAATAAAGATATAAAATTTAAAATAAAACATTCTTACACTGAAAAAAGAGAAATATATACCTTGAAGCCAGCCCCAAACTTTGTGAGTTAATGGGTAGTCATTTCACAGTATTTGTGTATACAAAATTATCACATTGTATACCTTAAATTTATACAATGTTATTTGTCAATTATATCTCAGGAAAGCTGAGGGGGGAAGAAAAAGAAACCCAAGACTAATTTATCATTGGAATTTCACTGTAGTGTTTATAGGAATACAGCTTTAAATACAAAATGTCTTTTCTAAATATGTATTTGTGGCTTGCTTCAGCTGAGGGCTTGCTTTAGCTGAGAGGGCACCTTTTGGGTAATCTCCATGAGCAATATAAGTCTCATTTCACAGACATCATGGTGCAGATACTGCCATAATTTACATGATTATTCATAACTGTATTCTCAGAAAATTGGTGATAATGCCAATGAAAATTTTAACAATTATAAATGGTAGCTCATTTAACTTCTTTTCACTTCTTTCTACTCTCAGAATGTTAAAGTTCTTAGTGCCTTAAATTCAAAGGTCCTTATGGAATAAATATAGGCATGGCTCATTTTTTTGCACTTTGCTTCATTGTGCTTCATAGATTTTGTGTTCTTTACAAATTGAAGGCAAGACCCTCCACAGCAAAAAGATTATGGCTCATTTGGTTGAGCAGCTACTCACTTTACTGTGCTGGTCAGGAACTGAACCTACAGTTCTTATATCGGGAAAGCCTAATGCAGCGACACATCATGGCAGGAGACAGCCCTCCCTGTGCTGTCCAGGAGCCCTGCTGGCTTGGACAGTGAATCCAGACACAGGCTGCACACACAGTGCCTCCTGCCAGGACGCACGCAGTTGCGCCTCCCCCGAAAGCTGGTTCTCAGGTGGTGAATTACACTTAGAATTTTACTCAGACTCTGTTTCCCACATAATTGTTTGGGGGTTTTTTTTGCCCATTTTTCGAACTGAAAACAGCTATTGTCTAATGAAAAGTGGTTGCTGTCTTTTCACTTCAGGTTTTGTGTGATGTGATTAAGATATTTCTGTTGAGTACGTCTTAGCCTCTGAGTGGGCTGTACCACTTAGGGGAGAATGAATTCCCTGTGGTTGGCAGTACCCACAGTGAATGTCAGTGTAATAATGCCTGTTAAAACAACAGGAGAGCCTAGCGCGGTGGCGCACGCCTGTAGTCCCAGCTACTCGGGAGGCTGAGGCTGGAGGATCACTTGAGCCCAGGAGTTCTGGGTTGTAGTGCGCTATGCCAATCGGGCGTCCGCACTAAGTTTGGCATCAATATGGTGACCTCTCGGAAGCGGGGGGGGGCACCAGGTTGCCTAAGGAGGGGTAAACTGGTCCAGGTCGGAGACAAAGCTCCCATGCTGATCAGTAGTGGGATCGCACCTGTGAATAGCCACTGCACTCCACCCTGGGCAGCATTGTTTTTTTTGTTTAAAAAAAAACAAACAAAAACAAAAAAACGGAAAAAAAACCAACAACAACAGGAAGACTAAGTCTATCACCTGTGATTGCAGGTTCAGAAGAAGGCGGACATGGTGAATGAAGACTTGCTGAGTGATGGCACTAATGAGAACGAATCTGGATTCTGGGATTCCTTCAAATGGTAAATTGGCATAACAAAAAAAGTGCTTGTTTAGGAAAAACGGACCTAAGCATTCTCCCTCTCTTCTTGGAGTGTAATCATTCTGTCCTAGACCTTCCACCTGCTGTCCTGTGCAGCCAGAAACGGTCTTCCCTTCCAGGGGCAGGAGTCTCCACAGTAACAAAATGCCCCTGGGGAGGGGCTCCTCCCTCCTGCTCTTGACTCTGGGCTGTGCTGCTCTCTGCAGGGCTGCTGGAGCATCGCTCAGGTCCTTCCACTGAGCTCGCTGCCACTTGTGTTCTGTCTTTTCCTGAAGTTGCGGGCCTTGCTAGCTGCCCTCTCCTTACCTGCGGGTGGTGTCCCGGCCCTGTGTCCCTGGTGGGAAGGGCCCTGCTTCTGGTCCCGCTGCACCACTTGCTAGGGAAGGAGCAGGACTGGGCAAGACCATCTCTCCCGCTCCCCTGCATGGGCCAGTGTCTGAGCATTTCCCCTTTCGTGCTTACTTTCACCTTTATCATTTTAGGGGCTTCACGGGAGGACAAAAGACCGAAGAAGTGAAACAAGATAAAGACGACATAATTAACATTTTCTCTGTTGCATCTGGTCATCTCTATGAAAGATTTCTTCGGTTAGTCCTATTGGTTGTTTCCGTGTATATGAATGAATTTGTTGCTGTGTTCTCATTTAGAAAGGACGTGTTCTGTGCGCTCCTGCCCATCACCCTGCTGTGTATGTGAAGCCCTCTGAGGGTGTGAAAGATGTCCATGTAATCGTGCTTGTTTTGATCTGGCTAGCAACCTGCATTCAAGCTCTATAGTAAAAGCATCGGTGCAGATATTACAAGGCTATCAACCTTTAATATCATTGTGCACATATTACAGATAGTGTTGAACTGGCCACCAAGCGTTGCTTAAACCATCCATTAGGAGGTTAACATAGAGAACAGAAGTGGAACAGGACCATGGGCCTGTCTTCTAAAGTTTCATAAGGGTTGAGAGCTGCAGTGGGACCTGTTTTACAGACAGCTGGAGACTCGGGGGGGAAAGGACCTGCCTGAGCTCACAGCCAGAGCCAAGGAGAGGCCCTGGCTTGGGCTGGTTGCCTTGGGGTCGCTAGGGGGAGGTCCTCGGGAGTGCCCTGCCCGAGAGGAGCTTTCCGAATGCCAGGTTCTTGTTTTCTGTTTTTTTGTGTGTGTGTTTTTTTTTATTCTTATTGATTTTAGAGAGTAAGAGAGAGAGAGATAGAAACATCAGTGATGAGAGAGAATCACCGATCAGCTGCCTCCTGTACGTGCCCCTCTGGGGATCAAGCCCGCAACCCAGGATGTGCCCTTGGCCAGAATCAAACCCGGGACCCTTCAGTTCGCAAGCTGACGCTCTATCCACTGAGCCAAACCAGCTAAGGCTCTTGTTGCTTTTAATGTTCCACTACAGATCTAGTGTAACAAGTAATCAAAATGTCATTTTACTCATGTCTTAGACCTCCTATTTACAAGAAATAATATCTGACCAAAACAGTAAGGCTAGATGTTAGTAACAGCTAAATTCAGTTAAATTCCTTGATTCAAAATGTATTTTTTTAAAATATATTTTTATTGATTTCAGAGAGGAAGGGAGAGGGAGAGAGAGATAGAAACATCAGTGATGAGAGAGAATCATTGATTGGCTGCCTCCTGCACACCCCCTCCTAGTGATTAAGTCTATACGCGGGCATGTGCCCTTGACCGGAATTGAACCCGGGACCTTCAGTCTACAGTCTGATGCTCTATCGCCAGTGAGCCAAACTGGCTAGGGCTCAAAATGTATTTTTGTTTGTTTCCAAAGTAGGAAATCCTGGGACTGTAACCGTCTGCCATTCCTTCCCACCCCAGTCCCTCCAACCCCTGCCTTCTTCTTGCAGCCCCACAGGCTTGGAGGCAGCCAGGGCTTTTGGGGGGCACAGTCAGACAGCACAGCCTCCACTTTCAGTTTTGTCATCACTGACATCAGTCACGGAGCAGGCTCTTTAGGAGGCAGCAGGACCAAAGCCTTTGCCTTGTTGGTTGGTGTGCGTTTGTGGGGAGAGATGCTCCTCCTCACTCAGTGATAGGTTTAAGCTGAGGAACAAATGTCATTCTCCGTTGTGAAGGGTCCCTCTGAGCCTCATGAGCCATTAGCTAGCAATTAACTGCTTGATTTTGTTGAGATTAAAAAGCATTGGAAGGTCATTAGTATTATTTCTTCTCTTTGGCAGCATAATGATGTTATCAGTACTGAAGAACACCAAGACTCCTGTGAAATTTTGGTTTTTGAAGAATTATTTGTCCCCCACATTTAAGGTTTGTTCCTCAAAAAAAAGAAAAAACATTCTTATTAAGGAGATATCTATAGTATCATACACTTTTTACTACTTCTATATCAACTGTATAATTTACAATTTTTCCTTTTATTGACTTACCCTGATTCAATTGCATATTTCTATGTTGATTACTCTTCCAGACTGATCTATTTTGGTGGGAAATGTTGTTCTAACACTGAACACAAAATTATGTCTTGTTGGAAGCTTGGGTAACCTAGGAAGAGAACCCATGTCCTTTGTTTGATGAAGTAATGTTCTCTTCTGCCAAGTGTGCAGACCCTGGTCTAACAGGAGAACACTGGTTTCCATTCAGAAAGGTGGCTTTCTCCTGAGCAGCTCCCCAGCGTCCACACAAGTAGTGCTTCATTGGTGTTCAGCAGAAACACACTGGGAAGACTCTGCTTTGTTTATGTCAGTTAGCATTTGCCCTCTAAATGGACTTATTTGCATCTTTTTTGTTGTTATTCTGTGGAATTTACTAAATAACTTTTAAGGCATTCAGTCATTTCTCTTCTAGATGACTATTCACTTCTGGTCCCCTCAAGGTTCTTGTGTTTAGAATATGAAAGACCTAATGGCAACCCATTTGTCCAGAGTGTTTGGGTTTGCCACGTCATTGCTTGGGTTAGACCTAGCAGAGATGAAACAAGCCCCTCAGAGAGAGACAAATGCCACATGAACTCACTGACGTGTGGATTCTTAATGAACACAATAAACCGACAAACAAAATAGGTCCAGAGGCCTGGATTCAGGCAGGCTGACAGACTGGGGAGATTGGAAGAGATGAGCTAAAGAGCTTGTATGCATAGCCCACGGACACAGACAATGGGGGGATGAAGGCCTGGGTGGTGGCAGGGACAATGGGGGCATCTGTAACAGTGCCAACAATGAAAAAGTCCAGCTCAGAAAAATGGTTTACTGATAGAGTTTAGACAATGAAGTTCATTTCTCTTAAACACACCCACACAAATGTAAATTAGTTGTCTAAAAGCCTTTACTTAAAGATTTCTGTCATTTCATGTAGTGCTCAGAAGTCATAAAGAAATGGGAATTTGGCAAAAGTTTATATGTATTCTTCTATGTCAGGGTCAGAGTTTTTCTTAGACCATTGTTACTTGTTACTAAATGTGTTTTACTTGTGACGGTTGTCTTATATTATGAAGTCAGCTGTCTTAAAGTAAATGATTGTTGTTCCTGTGTCTGAAAATAGGAATTTATACCTTATATGGCAAACAAATACAGTTTCCACTATGAGCTTGTTCAGTACAAATGGCCCCGGTGGCTCCACCAGCAGACTGAGAAGCAGCGCACCATCTGGGGCTACAAGATCCTCTTCCTAGATGTGCTCTTCCCCCTGGTTGTGGACAAAGTCCTGTTTGTGGATGCCGACCAGGTGAGCTCCTAGAGGCAGTATGAACAGTCTCAATAAAGGTGCTACACTTCCTTTTCCTTCTTGAATTATTTTATTTTTCCAGTTATGAAAAATACATGTTTATTTTACATTATTTAGAATATATGGAAAAGTATCACCTAGATGTGATCACTTTTGACATTTGCATTTGATGTGTCCTTTTTATATTTTCTTGTATGTCTTTGTTACATAGTTGTCATTACATAATGGTTTTTATCTTAATTCATTTTATATACAAACTAAAAACAGGCATTGTTTCACATTTGTTTGCATATTAATTCACATAAACCTCCCAGCAGTCTTGTGAGTTTCCCATTTTACAGATGAGGCAACTGAGTCACAGAGAGGCTAAGCAATATAAATTTGTTTATTTCTCCTCCTACTCTGTATGCCAAGCACTACACTGAGTGTCTACCTGTGAGGGAGGCGGTCAGCTGGTCCGTGGAAGAGGCAGGTGTGGCTGCAGCCTGAGCCTTCAGTGCGACTCTGAATGCCCGGAAATGCTATCTGCGAGGTTGTCTAACAAATGACTTGTGACCTTTTCTCCAGATCGTGCGGACAGATCTGAAAGAGTTAAGAGATTTCAATTTGGATGGTGCCCCTTATGGTTATACTCCTTTCTGTGACAGCCGAAAAGAAATGGATGGCTACAGGTTCTGGAAATCAGGGTACTGGGCCAGTCACTTAGCTGGGCGCAAGTATCATATCAGGTACTGAAAATGGGCCACTCCTAACACTGTTTTTTTTATTTTCTTTAAATTAATTTTGTATATTTAATACTGAATAGCTAATATACTAATATGGTTCATAAATAATTATAAAAAAGTATACAGTGAAAAAAAAATCTTCTCAATCTTGTCTCTATTCCACCTGGTTTTCATTCTACAGCAGATAACCTCCTCTGTTAATTTACTGAATGTCCAATGGAATTTTGTCATTCCTTTTTTAAAATTTATTTTTACTTTTTTTATTGATTTCAGAGAAGAAGGGAGAGGGAGAGAGAGATGGAACATCAATGATGAGATAGCATTAATGGGCTGCCTCCTGCACACCCACACTTGGGTGTGCAACTGGGGCATGTGTCCCTGACTGGAAATGGAACCGACCTCCTAGTCTACACTCAACTGCTGAGCCACACCAGCCAGGTTGAATTTCTTAATTCTTAACATGAATAACTCTGCTTCTTTTTTGCACAAAATATGAATTCTCTTTTACACAAAATATACCATTCCATTTATAGTTTTATGCCTTGTTTTTTTTAATGTAATCTCTCTAGATCTTATTATATGTAGAGAGATAACTTATTCCTTTTTACATCTACATATTATTCCAGTAGTGTTACTATATTTATAGTCTTTTGCTGTGACATTATTGCACTGAATAATTGCCGACATTTTCAGTGTAGCTGTGGGATAAATTCCTAGAAGTGTAACTCCTGGGTCAGACCACATGTGCATTTGATGCTTTCTCACTGCACATTGTATGGTCTTCTCGGGCAAAGGGGGATTGGAAGGTTGGAGAGTGGGTGGCTTGTAGGAAGCAGCACACACAGGGATGAGGGTGGGGGTTGCAGGGAGCAGCATGCACAGGGATAGGGTGAGGAGGGGCTTATAGGAAACAGCACGCATAGGGATGAGGGTGGGAGTTGCAGGGGGCAGCACGCATTGGGATGAGGGTGGGGGCTTGCAGGGAGCAGCATGCACAGGGTTGTGGGGGGGTTACAGGGAGCAGCACGCACAGGGATGAGGGTGAGGGGTTGCTGGAGGCAGCAAGGAGGAGGATGATTTTAGTGCTCAACTTTGTTTTTGGTCCAGTACAATGGTAACACTTGTTTTTTTCCACCTGCAGCATTTTAAACATCAGTAAGACATCTTGGACTAATGGTTATTTAGTAGTTACTATAGCTTTTATTACCTAATCTGCTGACATTTGCTAGAAATCTCTTGTCAGAAATTAAATTATTTCTTTTGGGAGGCAATTAAATAAGAACAATGACAAACTGTACTTGTGATAGCAGAATGTGGGTTTTGTAATAATTTTCTTAGCCGTCTTTGAAGTAGCATATACTGACCTCTCAGACCTCAGCTTACCTTTCAAAAAGAAACCAGAATGTTTGCCTAGTGGCCTGTCCCATTGTTAGGCAGGGGCACATTCCTGCCATAATCCATGGTTATAACAAATGGTCTTCTCTGCCCAGTGCACTGTATGTCGTTGACCTGAAGAAGTTTAGGAAGATAGCGGCTGGTGACAGACTCAGGGGACAATACCAAGGTCTGAGTCAGGACCCTAACAGTCTTTCCAATCTTGATCAGGTAAGTGTATTGTTTTGGGGAACACTTTCAGTGATGGGTATACAATGTTGTGTCAGAAAAAGCAGTATTTGCTTCTCAGTTCTTTCCTCTGTTGGGACAGTGCTTTGTTTCTTCACGGGGAGGAATTTTGTGTGTGTGTGTGTGTGTGTGTGTGTGTGTGTGTGTGTGGCATTTTCATCTGTTCTCCCCAGAAGACACACTCGTGGAAAACGTCATGGGCTCAGTGTTGCTTGGAAGGGGCTGGGAGGAGGAGCTGCCTCCCTAAACATGACTATCTTTTCAGTTTGTATCCAAGCTTCTCGGATACATTTGTTTCTCTGCCTGCTAAGGTCAGTGTATTCCTTTTCCCTAGGAACTAACTAGCTCAAAGTCATAATGTACAGTACAGTATCACAATACTCCTTTTTCTATGTCAGAAACCATGGTGTTTTTTAAGAAGTTTAGCTGAGCTAAATACTGTTCATTAATGCTAAACAATTTTCAGAGGTAAAATTATAGTTTAGGTGTATATAGTTTCACATAATTTGTTTTATGTAAAAGTCTGCCTTAAACACATTTAAGCCTTTTTGTGATGTATAGCACCCATAAAGAAAAGTGTACAAAACAAAAAATACACATAGTCATGTGCATTAATAAATCACCACAAAACAAATGCCCATATACCACCACCTAGTTTAAGAAATAGAACATTCTGCCCTGACTGGTTTGGCTCAGTGAACAGAGCGTCGGCTTGCAGACTGAAGGGTCCCAGGTTCTATTCTGGTCAAGGGCATGTACCTTAGTTGCAGGCACATCCCTAGTAGGGGGTGTGCAAGAGGCATCTGATCAATGTTTCTCTCTCATCGATGTTTCTAACTCTCTATCCCTCTCCCTTCCTCTCAGTAAAAAATCAATAAAAATACATTTAAAAAAAAAAAAAAAGGAAGAAAGAAATAGAACATTCCTAGCATCCCAGAAGCCACCCTTCTCTAACAAAAGTATCCAGCGTCCTGACTCTATGGTAATCATCTCACTGCTTTTCTGTAGAATTACTATACAGAAACATACATTAAACATGTTTTCTAATAAACTAAATTTTAGCTTCACTTGGCTTTTTTCCCTTTTTTCTCTATGGCATCATGCAAGATGAACTCTCTTGTTCAGCATCATGTCCGTGAGATTCACCATGTTGTGTGTGTCGTGCATTATGTTTTGTTTACCCTACATTTGGGTTGTTGGCCGTTTCTGTCCCCCATGGGCAGTGCTGCTGTGATCCTTGTGCACGTGTCTTGGTGCACATCACACAGTTTTCAGGTGCGTGTACAGATAGAATTGCTTGGTCATCAGATGTTTGTATTTTTATCTTTACTAGATAATTCCAAACAGTTTTCCAAAGTAGTTTTAATGTATACTCTCATCTGCTGTATAAGAATTCCTGTCAATTCATGTTTTGACTAATACTTGTTGTCACTATATTCATTTGGTAGGTGTGAGCTGACATCCCATGTTGCTTTCAGTTGAAGAGTTTAATGCATCTGCACTTAATGTAATTATCAGTGAAATGGGATTTACATCTGCCTTTTCCTGTTTGTATCCTATATGTCCTCTGTTTTTTGTGTTCCTCAAGTCCTACATCATTGCCTTTTATGTTAGACTAGAGGCCCAGTGCACGAAATTCATGCATATTAAAAGGGGATTAATTAGAGGAAATATTTTAATATTGCTATTTGCCCTTTCTCTATAATAGAAGTGTCAGAGATTAAAGAAAATTAGTAAAACGTATATGAAAATCTTCCTCCTGTCAGAGTCTGGGGTGCACCATGGAACCCAGAGTCAAGTCTTCAACCACCCATGTGCACCTCAAAATCGCTCGAGACCCAAACCTGGACGGCCCCCCTTCATTGGGCTAGAACCAGACCCGGTCAGTCCCATCCTGTCAAGCTCTCCCAGGTGGCGGGGCGGGGGGTTGCAGCCTCAGGTCCTCTGGGTGCCAGGGCAGGGGGGCACGGCCTGAGGTCCCCTATTAAACCCTGCTGGGCAGAGGGAGTGGCCTGTGATTCCCCCAGCCTGGCGCCGGGGCAGGGGGCACAGCCTGAGGTCCCCTGGCCTGGTGCTGGGGTGGGGGGCATGGCCTGAGGTCCCCTGGCCCAGCACCAGGGCGGAGGGCACACCTTGAGGGCCCCCATGGCCTGGGGCCAGGCCAGGGGGGAGCAGCCTGAGGTCTGTCAAGCCCTGCGGTGGAAGGCACAACCTGAGATCCCCTGTCAAGCCCCATGCAGGAGGTGGGTGGGCGCGCAGCCTCAGGTCCCTGCTGATTGCTCCTTAAGGCTCGTTATGGGAACTTAGCCTCAGCTGTGGGTGCAAATTGGCCGAGTGACAGTCAATTTGCATATTCCCTCTTTATTATATAGGATACTTTAATTTCTTTGTTTCTTTTGCTATATACTTTTGAGTTATTTTCTTATTTTCTGAGCTGGACTGGAAAATCTTCGGTCACTGGATACAGTGGGGGGAGCTCAAAAATGGCCACACTCCTTTCATTTCAATGGAGCCGGACAGAGACCACAGCGTCTCCAGTCAGCTCCTTTTTGTGCCGCATACGGTCTCCGTCCAGACTTTTTAACCCAGGAAAATCTTCTCAAAAGTTGGGGGTTGTCTTATACGCCGGAAAATATAGTATCTTAATTTTTTTTGATGCAATGGTAAATGGGATTGTTTTGTTCTTTTTTTTGTTTCTCTTTCTGTGTGTTCATTATTGGTGTATAAAAAAGCAATAAATTTCTGGATGTTAATTTTGTATCCTGCTACATTGTTGAATTCATTTATTAAGTCTAATAGTTTTTTGATGGAGTCTTTAGGGTTTTCTATGTACAATATCATGTCATTTGCAAATAAGGGCAGTTTTACTTCTTCTTTTCCAATTTGGATGCCTTTTATTTCTTCTTCTTGTCTGATCGCTATGGCTAGCACTTCCAGTACTATGTAGAGCAGGAGTGGTGAGAGTGGGCATCCCTGTCTTTTTCCTGTTCTCAGGGGAAATGGTTTTAGTTTTTGCCCATTGATTCTGATGTTGGCTGTAGGTTTGTCATATAAGGCTTTTATTATGTTGAGGTATAATCCTTCTGTTCCCACCTTGCTGAGAGTTTTTATCAAGAAAGGGTGTTGGATTTTGTCAAATGCTTTTTCTGCATCAATTGATATAATTATGTGATTTTTATTTCTTAATTTATTTATGTGATATATTACGTTTATTGATTTGTGGATGTTGTACTATCCTTGCATCCTCGGAATAAATCCCACTTGGTCTTGATGTATGATCTTTTTAATGTAATGCTGGATCTGATTTGTTGAGGATTTTAGCATCTATGTTTTTCAGAGATACTGGCCTGTAATTTTCTTTCTTTGTAGCGTGGTGTCTTTATCTGGTTTTGGGATTAGGGTAATGCTGGCTTCATAGAATGAGCTTGGAAATGTGCTTTCCTCTTGAATTTTTTGTAATAGTCTGAGAAGGAGAGGTTTTAGTTCTTTGAATGTTGGTAAAAACGCCCCTGTGAAGCCGGCCCAGGGCTTTTGTTTGCTGGAAATTTTTTTGATGACTGCTTCAATTTCCTCCATAGACCTATTCAGATTTTTTTATTCTTCCTGATTGAGTTTTGGAAGGTCCTATTTTTCTAGGAATATGTTCATTTCTTCTAGGTTGACCAGTTTTTGGAATAGAGTTGTTCATAGTATTTTTTTACAATCCTTTGTATTTCTGTGGGACATGTTGTTACTTCCTCTTTTTCATTTCTGATTTTGTTTATTTGGGTCCTCTCTCTTTGCTTCTTGGTGAGCCTGGCCAGAGGTTCATCACTCTTTGTTTATCTTTTCAAAGAACTAGCTCTTGGTTCCATTGATCTTTTGTATTGTTTTTTTGTCCCTATGTCATTTACTTCCTCTCTGACCTTTATTTTTTCCTTCCTTCTACATATTTTTGTGGTTGTTTTATTGTAGTTTATTTCTAATACTAGGGGCCCGGTGCACAAAAATTTGTGCACTCGGGGTGGAGGGAGTCCCTCAGCCCGGCCTGTGCCCTCTCACAGTCTGGGACCCCTCAGTGGATGTCCTATGATGGCCCCAGTCTGCCAGGCGCCTTTTGTGTGTGTGTGTGTGTCCTCCTGTGTGTGTCTACCTGCTGGGGACCTGCCACCAGGCACACTGTGGAGG
>PVJC01034321.1:0-18859 GCA_004026665.1 Murina feae | reverse complement strand
AAAAAAAAAAAAAGACTAAGGCTACTTAGGGGACGGGATGGGGAGTAGATATACAGAATAGAAGAAAAAATAGACAAATAAAGAAGTGTAGTACTGGGGGCAGCTCAGCCATTTCCTGGCCCCAGTCATTCAAAATTGCTTCACCTAATACTTGGAAATGCCCTTCTGGCCCCAATCTTTGGAGTCCCCTACCCGCTCCCAGGAACCTGCTCAGCACCTCACTATCACCAAAGAACTTTCAGACCAGCCAACTGTCCCAGGCCACCAGCTCCCATCTGACTAGACTGCTGTGGGGTCATTTCACCAGTACTTCCCCCATTGCCTTCCCCTCTTCTTCTCTCTCCTTCTCCACTCTCCCCCCGCCCCCCCGCCTCACTAATCCCACACATCCCTTGACATTTTTGCAGCCCCTATTCATACTTTTCCCTGTTCCTGTATGCCGGGCTGCAGAAGGTCAAAAAACAACACTGTCCCCTTGACGCTCAGCCAGACCTTCACTGCTACATCTCAGTTTTCCTATGTCTCTCTAGCAGAGAGAACCTGGTGTTCTCCATGGAACCACGGGTCTCATCAGAACACAAACCCTTCCCATTCCTCTTCTTGCAGAGAATAACTGCCCCACGACTTTATGGGGAAGAGAGCTGCCATCCCACAGCACACCCCAAACCCCCTCCTCCTGCAAGTCCAAAGCATTTTAAGATTTTCCCTTTCCTCTTTCATCCTGTTTCTGAGAGAAGATTAAAAGGCTATAACAGTTAAGATACTGTAGGTGGTACTTCGCAGAAGTCCTTTCACTTTACGTGCTCTTTTTACAGATGAGGAAAATGTTCAGACTATTGACACACATTATCCAGCTGACCCCAACGTCAACTAGACCCTGGGATGCCCCAGCTGCAAGCAGGTGACAGAATTAGTGGAGACAAGTCCCCAAGGGGGCAATCAGGGTTCTGGGCATGGACTGAGCTGTAGTCCAGAGAGGGAGAGGGACACTCTCCCCAGCCATGCTCTTCCAGGGTTTGTCCTTCCCCTGCCTAGAGCCACATCCTCTCCCAGCCGCACTAAGAGCCCTTCTTCTGGCCCTGTCACGCCTGAACGCTTCTCTTCCCTTCCTGAAAGGAAATGCGATCGCACCCTCAGCCTTTCATTTCCTTCCCGCCCACTCCTCCTTCACCACTTGCAATCTGATTCCACGTCACCACAGCCTGCTAAAGCCATTCTCAAAAACATCACCACAAACAGATACAACCGGCTTTGCTCACTGGTCATCCGCTCACACCCTTCTGAGACTTCTGAGCGTGCCAACACTTCTTCTCCCTTAGTGGCCTTGACTTGGGGTCATCTGTTTTCCCTTCTCTCTCTTCCCTCAGTTTCCCACAGAGTACACCTGCCCTGTGTCAGCAACCGTGTCCAGGAATACATAAAGTCCAGATAGGGGAAGCTCACTTCCTAAGCAAGGAGTCCAACTATTGTGTCTTTTAATCCTCACAGCCACTCTGTATGGTCAGCGATACCAGACACATTTCACAGAGGGAAGACACTAAAATTAAGCAACTTTCCCATCTCTACCTCTGAGACAGAAACACAGTATTATACAGGATGGAGCAAAAGTAGGTTTACAGTTGTGAGCATGTGAAACACAGAGTTTATTCTTGTATTATTATTGTACTAGAGGCCCGGTACACAAAATTTTGTAAACTTGGGGGGGGTCCCTCAGCCCAGCCTGTGCCCTCTCACAGTCTGGGACCCCTCGGGGGATGTCCACCTGCTGGCTTAGGCCCACTCCCCGGGCCTAAGCTGGCAGTCAGACATCCCTCTGGCAGGCCAGGAGCCCTTGGGGGATGTCCACTTGCCAGTTGGGAACAGGCCTAAGCTGCAATCGAACATCCTTAGTGCTGCTGAGGAGGCGGGAGAGGCTCCCACCACCACCGCTGTACTGGCAGCCATCAACCTGGCTTGTGGCTCAGCAGAGCTCCCCCTGTGGGAGCGCACTGACCACCAGGGGGCAGCTCCTGCATTGAGCGTCTGCCCCCTGGTGGTCAGTGTGTGTCATAGTGACCAGTCATTCCCAGTTGTTCTGCTGTTAGGGTCAATTTGCATATTACCCTTTTATTATATAGGATTATTTTCCACACAAACAACTGTAGACCTATTTGTGCCTGAGCCTATAAAATATAGTAAGTATTGTACATTAAACAGATGCCAAGAGAATACAGAAGGACTCTGGCTTAAATGACAATTTGGGCAGAGAAATTCTGATGCATGATAGGGAGGAAACGAACAGCACATGTGAAGAAAAACATATTCCAGAATGACCTCAGTTGTCTCATCTGTAAAATGGAAATGATAACAGTTATCTACTTTATGGACACTATTACAGAGCTCTGAGAATGAAATGAGTATTTCCAAAGTGCTTAGAAGGGGTTCTCTGAACCCCTGGAAGCTAATTCCAGTAGATGATATCTGTGTTTGCTACATAAAATAAGTAGCAAAAACAACGGCAAAACGATTTGATGGCTGATAGATGAGGTGCAGGCAGCAGGATGGGGAGGTGATCGATTGGGGTCAGCTCACAAAGAACCCGAAGCCCTGTGCTGAGAGGTCTGGCCAAACAGGGCCACCCCACCAGTCCCTGGGGCCTGTACCAGCCAAAGGGCAGAAAGAAGTGCCAGAGCCCCACCCTCCTATTAACATCACTGCAGGAGCCTTAGGAAGTACTAACAGCCACAGAGGGTCAAATGGCCCTTCATCCCCAACCCTGGAGAAAATCACTGTTGACATCATGGGCTTTTCAGACATTGCTCTGGGATCACGGACCACCTCCCGGTTCTCTCAGCCCTCGAGCCACGGGCTCTGCACAGTCTGCTTCCACAACACCCTTCTCCACTCACCACCTGCCCCCGAGACTAAAGGCAGCTGTTAGATGCAGGTCCATCTCTACAGAAGAGGGGATGACTTTTATAGTGAGTCTACTTACACCTCCGAAGTTCATGTCCTGTGATATATAATTATGTTGCTGTACTCATATTTGGGCTTATTGACCCAAATATCTTGCTATGAAGTTGGAGGATAAAAGTTCAAAGTTAGGTTGCTCCTTCATTATGTTATCCATCCCACTGGCAAATACTGATGAGACACCCAGCACAGTCGCTTCCAAGTTCTTGAAGGGGCTGAGGGTCTCCCCAGGAGGAGTTCACAACAGCACGATGGGTGGAGGAGTTTGGGAGATGACTCATCATCGAGGGATGATGAAGTCAGTGAGCACAAGGAGCGCTGGGGAGGGGCAGTGGCTGGGCCAGGAGAGGCAGGTGACTTCTGGGAGGAAGTGATATTTGGATTTGGTTTTTGAAGGATAAGCAGGAGAGTTTCCTGTAGAGAAAGTGAAGAAGAGTTCCAAGCAGGGGGGAGCGAGGGCAGGGAGGAAGCATTGACTTAGGGAACAGAAAGAAATTCATTATGACTGAAGCTTAGAGTGGTGAGGGGAAGTGTAGGAAATGACACCAGAAAGGTTGAGACCAAGTTAGAAAAATGCTTACATGCCAGGCTAAGGAATTTGATTTATTCTTAGTGGTTCTAAGTGGGGAGTGAGGAGTGTTGGATTCAGGTTTGTTTTCCCAAAAAGATATTAATGGCAGTGTGGGGGATGGGTGAAAACTGGTGGCTAGCTGGGAGACTGCTACAGGAGTTCAGGTGAGGACCGGGCTGGCCTAGCTCAATGATTGAGCTTCAACCTATGCACCAGGAGGTCATGGTTCGATTCCCAGTCGGGGTACATTCCCGGGGTTGTGGGCACAATCCCCAGTGTAGGGCATGCAGGAGGCAGTTGATCAATGATTCTCTCTCATCAGTGATGTTTCTATCTCTCTCTCTCCCTCTTCCTTCCTCTCTGAAATCAATTAAAAAGAATTTTTTTTAAGAGTTCAGGTAAGGGATAATGAGGTTGTGAGCCCAATAAGTAAGGGATGCCAGAATATTAGTAGAAGAGTCCACATGATTTTGTTTTGTTTTGTGTGTGTGTGTGTGTGTGTGTGTGTTTTAGTTTGTGTTTTTTTTCACATGACTTTGTGATCAATTAGAGTCGGGGATTAAAAGGGGAGAAGCTGCCGGAAGCTAATTCCAGCATTCCAGCATGCAACAGGTTGATGGGACTCAGCAAGGACTGAATCACATATGTTGTTGCCTGCTGGAAATGGCTGAGGGCATTTCCCCAAACCTGAAAAGGATGCATAAATGATTGCTTGCTGCCAGACAGCTGAGGGCATCTCAATCTACATATTATTGCCTCCTACTGGCCAAACACCTGAACAGCCATAGGCAGTTCCCCCAATCTGACAATGGATTCTGTATACTAAACCTTGCCTTTGATATGTGTATCTACCTTACCTTACGACAATTTGTGTTAATAAAAAGCAAGGGGTACAGAGAGACAAGAGAACTTGATTTCTTTAGCTAAGTCTCCTCTGGTTCCCCAAATTGCCTTCCAAAATTATGTTTTGTCTCTGGACTCTTTATTAATTTACACTCAGAGCTTTCTCCAGATTCCTGAACCCCTTCAAGATGCAGCGAAACACACACAGGCATTAGGGAGCCTCGGGGATTTTGAATTTGAGTGTCATAGACAAATACCATAACCCACAATAGGACTGCTGAGGGAGAATCAGGTTTGAAGGCAAGGCTAGGAATGCTGTTTGAGTTGACTATTGATTGGACAGCCAAGTGGATATGTTTGGAGGGAGCTGCTCAAACTCAGAAATGCTTAGCATTGTCTTTATATAGCTCAAGAGAATTCTGCTTTTCATAAGACATATACAGTATATTTAGTGGTACATGATTCTAGACACACCTCGGGGTAACCCTGAGAGGTTAGGCAGGACCGAGGAAGAAAAGGGTGGAAAAATTAACAAACTATCCTAGGAAACCCTGAGTTAATAGAAAAGCCATGTACACCCCAAACCTTGCTTTTCACACCTGGCCCTCACACTCTGGTTAAGCAGTTAATACCGAGAAAGGACACAAGCATACAGTTTATCTCCACTTCTTCTCAGAATTCCTTCGATGAGAAAATTCCTTCATGATTACTGATGTGCGCTATATATTATTGCTAATATTCCAGCCAAAGAAGAAATATTCAAGATCATTGCTTTTTTCACGTGAAGTTTTTCTTCTATTTCTATAGCCTTCACTCTGCCCACTAGACTAAAAATCCCAATGAAGCTGAGACTTCCTCGTACTCATCTTTGAATCCTCCGAGCTGAGAACTGTTTGACATTTAGTAGACATATATTAAGCAGTATGTTGAGCCGGTCTGCAGCAAAGTATGAATGACACTCTGTGCGTGCGTGTGTGTGTGTGTGTGCGCGCACGTACATAGCAGCGACCCGTTGCTATTATGCCCACTGGGGCCAGCAAACCTGTTAGGAAAGAGCAGTTATGAGGTTGGCTAAGAGGCTGAGCCAGAATTGAACCCAGGTTCTCAACATCATGAAAGCCTTTACCTGACTCCAGGTCTCTCAAGCTGGAATATTTTTGGATGCTTATTATAAAAAAGAAAAGTATTATGTGTCAAAATCTAACAAGTATAGACACTCACTATGAACCAGGCACTGTACTTCTTCATGTGGATAACTCAGTGATCTTCATATAACAGGAGAACTCTTGCCACCCGATTTAACAGAAGAAAAAATCAGAACTTAGAGAATATAATTAATGTGCCAAAAGTCATAATAAGACCAAAAACAGGTTACAATAAACCAAGATTTGACCTCTAATTCCAACCCTGGATTCTTAAGTGTCCCATATACCTTGAAACGATTTTACTAAGTACAAATATAAACTCAGTGGAAATTCCCTATGCTTATAGCTCTTAACAACTAGAAGACCAAAGCAAGTTCACAAATTAAATACAAAAGGAGTTATACAATAAGTAAGATTTAAATTAACCCCGTTACTTGAGTGAGATGGATGGAAGGGTTGTTTGTTGGAACTGAAACCCTCTCCCAAAGCCAGTTCTTCCGGTGCCCATGTGCTCTGTGCCTGTGATGCCCTCTCCTGCCCTTTCAATTCCAACCACAGAACCTCTGTTGGCACACACCCTGCCATCCTGTCATTAGGCCTCCATTTGGCACCACTAGGTTGTTTTGTATTCATTCAGCCGGTTCTTTCTCAAGAGAGCACGACAATGAAAACAGGCCACAAATACAACCCCAAAGATGGCTGCTGGCACGGTGGAGTTCAGAGACAAGGGACTCTCCAGGGAATACAGACAAAACACATATTACATACAATAATATATCAGTAAAATTCCTAGGACTTGCCATCCTCGGCAGATGGATAGCACCAACACTTACTGCTAACAGCACATGCAGACACATTCACCAAAGACTGACCCTGGCTTCCTTCTACTTCAGCAAGGCCTAGAAACCAAAGGGTCATGATGGAGATTTTTTAAAAGTGCAAAATTTCTTAACCTCAAGGATTTTACAACCAGACATTTGTTAAGGTTAAAGAGAGGAATGATGATATGGACAGTAAAAGTTCAGATGGGTCAATACTAAAAGGCTAAGGAGTTCCAATCAACTCTTGAAAAAGGAAGAAAGATGCCACATTCTACACTAAAAATCGCAAATGATCCAGAAAGCCTATTCTGTGCATGAGGGTACTCTTCCCTTTCAACTCAGAACAGTTAAAAGATTAGACCTCAAGTGCAGCAGGACACGTCAGTCAGGAGACACAAGGAAAACCTCAGGAGGGATTCTGCCTTTTTCCTGTGGCTATTGGAAATCATTTTAATGGAGATCTTCCTAGTATTAAGAGAAGTAGAATAAATGAAATATAAAGTAATTTCCAACTTGATGGTTCTACAATCAAATGCTCTCTCTTTACCAATGACTAAATTCTGGTAAAAAATGAAAGAAAGCAAAAATGAAAACTTGGCATCCTAATATTTTCTCCTCCTTTCAACAGCTCATAATCAGAATTACTGACATAGGAGCTTCACATTTTGTAAAATTCTTTTAAACTAAACTAAACTAAAAAAAAAAAAAAAGCACATTTACATTAAGAAGCCAGTAGTTATAGACATGGACATGAAGATTTATGAAAATTATGACTTTTAATGTAATATACAGAATAAAAACAGGATGTTGAAAAATCTCTATAAATTTATAAGAAGTCAAAAGGCAAAAATTCCATTTCTAAAATCACAGAATAAACTTCATATTAGATGATGCTGATGTAAATTATTATAAAGTTTCTGGAGTTTATTTTTTGGGTTTTTTGTTTTTGGGTTTTTTTTTACTATTTTTAAAGCTTCAGCTTTAGCTTGTTTTTGTTTTGTTGTGGTTTCTTTTTTTTCCTGAGTGGTCATTCCTCTTATGATTTTCCTATACTCTTGGCAAACCCTCTTCCCAACTCCCCAACTCTACCTCTAAAAGCTAGTACCAGATATGTTTATGACAGTTGAAAGCAAAACATACTAACATTTAAGTGTTTTTAAATAAATCTAAAAGTGATTTACCTATTTCAATTTTTAAAATTAGTAAAAAATGAAGTTATATAGAAATAAATGTATATGGATCCTTCATAAATTTCATGTAACAGACTTCCGAGTTCAAGGAGTTCCAGAAATAATACATTCAATCCAAAGATTACAAATGCTTTGGAGCAGCGACGGTGCCAGTAACCTGAGATAGCCACGTTTTCCTCTTCTTCCTCAGTGCCCAAAAGGCTGCATTTTTCCATTCGTTCAGGCAAGGCCACAGGACTGAGCTCTAGCCAAGGGAGCGGAGATGGAAGTGGTGAAACTCCACCGCCTGCCTCTAAAACCTTCCACCCATTGAGCATGTTCCATCTCCTCCCTTGCCTCCCAGTTGGATGTAGAAGACCCAGTGGAAGATTCCACAAGACAAGACTACAAGACGATGGACGGCTAGCAGGTACAAGATTTCTGTTTGGGGTGATGACTATGCTCTGAAATTGATTGTAGTGATAGTTGCACAGCTCTGTGGACATACTATAAACCACTGAATTTCACAACTTAAAAGGGTGAATTGCATAAGAATTATATATCAATAAAGCAGTTTATAAAAAACAAACAAATAACAAAACAGTGGTGCCACTAGATGGAACGAGCCTGGATCCCTGAAACTCCATGTAGAAGGTAGTTAAACATAACGTAAGCAAGAAATAAACTTTCTATTGTATAAACTTGTTGGGTTTGAGGGGAGTATATATTATGGTAGTGAGCTACCTTGAATAAGAAGATCCCATATCTCAGCTACTCAATACTTCAGACTCTGTATCCAGAAAAGGAACATGTTGAACTAAATCAGTATATCCGAAAGCATGCTATATGTTGTTAACTGAGGTGGTTTCAGGTGGGATTTGAACAAACATTTACTTTTATTGTATTTAGTTTTATGATTACTTTTTATTGATGGTTTTTCACTTAGACAGGTTTCTTTTGATAATCAGTGTATTTAAGGAATAAAGGTGAAATTATTCAAAGGAAAACATTAAGCAAATTACTATACAAATATATGTGAAAATCATGTAAGTCATGTGCATAAAGACTAAAGTTCGGGCAATACTGACTGGGTTAAATTATCTCTTCATATCCAAGTCTAAGAGTTCTCAACTTCTTGTATTTGTCACTGTATTCCTCCAGCACCTGCTCTGCCTGGTAGGGTTCCCAATGCATGAGTTAACTGGTTTATGTGAAGCAGGATTTGATCCACAGGTATACATTCATCTGGAACTTCCATGAATGTTACACATAACGATTCTTAGCCACCTCTCCTCAGTGACAAGCACTCTGGCACCAGTCCCAGATGCCTGCCTACTTGTTCCTACCGCCATCAAGTTTCAATATCAGAAAATGCAGAAATAGGGAATGAATTTTTACAGCAACATTTTGTTTCTGGGGCAGACTTCCCACCCGGACACATTTCCTGCCTAGAATGGTGCATGGGAAATGTTTTACTGGGAAATAACTTATATGAAACTCGGTGTTGGGAGTTAGGCTCTGAATCTGGCAGCATAGGTAAGAATGATGAGATTCTCTGGGGTAAACTTAAAAACACTAAAGAAGAGCATCTGAATTAACTCAGATTCAAATAATAAACATAATAATAAATGACACACAGCGCTGAGGGCCAGGTCCTGCCCCATGAGGTTGCATAAATTAATTCAAGTAAGCCTTCTAATAACCACTATGCAACCCCACCTCTCCAAAGATGGTAAGAGCAATCTGGAAGTGGGTCACAGAGGCAGAATGGGTTTCCACATGGTAGACCTGCGAGAAAGAACCGCCCCTGGCCTGTATCTAATACATGAAATGCCTACCCCATGCCTAGCACACGGAGCTACACATCATGGGACGTCACCACCTACTACCACCATACGCATTAGCATTAGGTTTGCAAGCACAATGCCACAGACGTACTTTGTCCCTCTTAAGTACTTTCCTACAATTTGAATATGTATGTTGACACCCGGAGACTTGTTTCATAGAGTCTGAAATGCCAGGTAACTGTTTATCAGATTGTAACCATGAATTCTCCAGTTTTTAAAACCTAATTCTACTAATTACTACAACTAAACATTAAATTCTTGTGGAGCCAACTTGAAAAGAAACAGAAGCCCAGAGAGTCATCTGGATCCACACTAGATTCTGGTTAATCTGTCACCCCCAGATTCACAAAGCTCTCTAACCCCCATGTCTGCTAAAATGTTCTCCCGGGTTCATTTGGAATCTCACTGAGAAACGAACTTCTCCAAGATTTCCAGCTACTGGGATGTCAAAGCCTCCTTAGCAAGAAGGAAAGAAATACGGGATATACGTCCTACCTGTAGACACTTTATAATCTAGTAGGAAATAAGACACACCATTTCAATGCCCTCACAAGACCAAGGAGGGTTCCTGGCCAATAGTTATTTTAAATTTCAGGCAAGATATAGAAGGGTAACCACAGGCAAAGCATTGTCATGTTCTGTCAGATCTGCAGGTTGCCAAACTGGCTGGTTCCATTGTAAAGAAAAAATGGACTGGACATTTCTGTCTGCCTAATAGGAGGTGATAGAAAGAAACTGGCCAATGCACGTGATGGCAAGAGTATAAAAAGTGACCTTAAGTAGAAAGAAAGAAGTTACTAGGAAAGAAAGGTGTCAAGTCAATTAACTTTATGGAAACTTAAGTGTGCACCAACAATTGGCTAGACTGCTAGAATCTCTTTGCCTACGTAAACTTTTTAAAACCTTATTGAATATGCCACAATATTTTGAGTGTTGTTTGAATGTTTTAATATAACCATCAGTGTGTCATAATGGTTCAGAGCACAGCTTCAATGTGAGACAGACCTGCGTTTAAATGCCAGTTCTGTGGCCCCATGCAAATTCATTAACCTCTTTGTCTCCACTTTCTCATCTGTAAAATGGGGACGCTACCAGTAAAATAACCTCTCTCCTAGATTGCTGTGAAGACTGTAAAATGCTCATAAAGCACTAGCACAATATCTGGCCCAATGTAATCACTAATATAAGTTACTTAGTATAATTATTTGTGCCTTTAAATATAATAATTCTAAAATAATTCCATATTAAACTTTTTCCTCCACAAATAGATCCTTCATTTTTTCAACCATACAGTCTCTAATTTGTTATAAAACTCAGCCAGAAAAAAGGATTTAACAGAGTTCTTTTAAATATTAGTGGCTTTTACACTGTTTCTTTAGGTTAATATATCAGCTTTTTTTCCCACTTTATCCTTGGAGGAATTCAATAAATATTCCAAGAACTCAAAAACTACAGGAGTAGACAATTACACTTGACTAATAGTGCATAAAATATCACAGATCTAGAGAAATAGAATAATAGCAGAACACTCTTTCTCTTGAAACAAAACAGTATTTTAAACAGCTATTTTTAAAAATAATTTAGTCCTGCCCTAGCCAGTTTGACTCAGTGGATAGAGTGTCAGCCTGCAGACTGAGGGATCCCGGGTTCGATTCCAGCCAAAGGCACATGCCCAAGTTGCGGGCTCAATCGGCAGTAGGGGACGTACAAGAGGCAGTCAATCAATGATTCTCTCTTATCATTGATGTTTCTCTCTCTCTCTCCCTCTTCCTTCCTCTCTGAAATCAATAAAGAAATATATATATTAAAAAAGTAATTTAGTCCTATCTATCAATTACCATAGAAATGCAGGAAGAGTCCAGTCCAGCAAACTACTTAGGACAATATTTGCTGACCATCAACTATATGCTAGACAATGTGCTAAACACAACAGATGTGAAAGTTAAAAAACATAGTCACTATTATTTACCCAAGAGAAATGAAGGCCTCTGACCACATAAAGACATGTACAAGAATATTAATAGCAGCTTTATTTGTAATAGCAGAGAACTGAAAATAACCCGAAAGTCCATCAACAGGTGAAGAGAGAAAAATTTGTGGAATAGCCCTGACCGGTTTGGCTCAGTGGGTAGAGCGTGGGCCTGTGGACTCAAGGGTCCCAGGTTCGATTCCAGTCAAGGGCATGTACCTTGGTTGCGGGCACATCCCCAGTAGGGGGTGTGCAAGAGGCAGCTGATCGATGTTTCTCTCTCACTGATGTTTCTAACTCTCTATCCCTCTCCCTTCCTCTCTGTAAAAAAATCAATAAAATATTTTTTTTTTTAAAGCGCATTTCTTAAAAAAAAAATTTTTTTTTGTGGTATGGCCAGACAATGGGATTCTTCAGAGTACTAAAAAGTGAAATACTGGTGAGACAAAATGGATGTACCGTGGAATCTCATTTCTCGAATGTCTCCCATCTCAAACAATTCGCTTCTCAACCGGAAAACCCTTTCATGCTGTTGCTTGTTTGATGAGTCACGCATCTCAGGTGACAAAGGGGAGAATATTCAAATGTGAGTCAGTTTATCACTGTTAAAATCTCAAGATATTGTGCTGTGAATATTTTCATGAGGTTTTTTTTTTTTGCTTTTTTTGCTGCTTATAATTATTGTGACATTTTCATTTTTTACTGTACATTTCCTTTTTGTTAAATTTTCATTTACATTTCATGTCCTTTTTGTCCCACACCGGTCAGGGCAAAGCTACAGCATTTTAAAAAGATCACATGCTATATGAGTTTGCTTATTCTAGAATTTTGGTATATCCAAACTAATCTATAGTATCAATAACCAGATCAGTGATTATCTAGGGAGAGTGGGAATGAGAGAAGAGGTATGAAATACAAAGAGGTATGAGGATATGGGTATGTTATGAGGTGATGGATATGTTCATTATTTTATGATAGTGATGGTTTCACAGCTATATACATGTCAAAAATTATCAAATAATACAATTTAAATATAGGCAATTTACTGTCTGTTGATTATACCCCAATAAGTTGAAAAAATATGGTCCCTGCCCTCAGGGGCCTTGAAACCTGGGAAGTGTTGGAAACTATGCTAAAACTTTAGTTTGAAACATCACAGACTTAAAAAAGAACAAACAACAAAAGGAATGAAAGAGAACAACAGGTACAACGACTAAACAATATAACTTCAGTTTCTAATGGGCCAGAAGTAGGCAATCAATCAGCTCTCATTTAAATGAAGGCTCTGCCTTAGGATTTATCCCAAGAAAGAGAGAACTCATCCATTCATTTGATTCATCCCGTATTATATGAATTTCTGGTTAAAAAATAAATTGAACACCCCACCCCTCCCCCCCAAAAAAACTGGTGCGTGATCATATCTTCTTCTTTCTTCCTTTCTCATTACCGCCTTCTCTGAGGCAGGCATGATAAAGCTCAGTGAAGACATACCCACCTGCCTCCTCAGCACCAACAGCAGTGCCCGGTGTGGGTAGCCTGGCACATGGCACGTGCCCAATGACTTTGTGAATAAGTCAAGGAATGAAAAAGGACATAAATGAATAGGAGGGGCGTCGGTTAAGTGGGGAAGAGGCCTTTCTCGGGTCTACTTTCACAATATCCAGTCGCAGCCATCACTTTTTCTTGACTAAACTATTTCAGAGAAGTGTGGTGGCCGGATTTATTTATACCATACCAGGTGGGCACAGGCATGCCAAGAGTCTCCAGGACCTAAGAGGCCCTGCTTCCTCTGCCCTTTGTCCCACCATCACGTTACAATCCTCAGAGATGCTCATAACTACTGTCAGGGACTCTCCTCAGCCACAGAGATGGTAATCAATGGATGTCACTGCAAACCTCGACTTGTTTTTCTAAGCAGCAAAAGAGAAGAAAGGCACTTAACCTAGATTTCAGTTCTTGGGTTTGTATGGTTAACTGACTAGTAAGTAGCACTTTGCATTTGTACTAAAGACTCTGTGTGCCTGGGTCTGTGTGAGTGTGAGTGTGTGTGGATGTGCCTGTGTGTGAGTGTGAGTGTGAGTGTGAGTGTGTGAGTGTGTGTGCATGTGCCCTGAGGCTCCTCAGTAGACCCTTCAGGTGCTCAGGAAGCGTTTGTTTTTTAATGACACTTTATAGATTTATGAAAGTGGAAACAACTACAATCACACAAACACAATCTCCTATCAAGAGGAACTTGGGTAGATAAGCTTTGTGAGTTTCTGGTGGATGAGAGTGGGTGCTCAGCAGGCAAAGCACGACAGAAAACTCAGTTTCCAGAATATGTGGTGGATGGCAGTGACAAGAGTAATGCAGACACACAGTGACATGCTCTGTGGCTTACGCAGGTGGCATGAACCTACTGCCGCAGCACCAGTACCCCTGCGCCAGTATCCCTGCCACGGCCACATGGACTGATGAAGGGATACTGCAGGGACCGTGACAGCTCTGCAAGCGGGAAAGCCCTGTGACCATGGCCCCACAGCCTCACCCTAGGAGGCGGAGCCAGAACTTACAGGCAGGACTGGTTCTGGGCAGTAGAAAATTCGAAAAGCTCAAAGCCTCTAGGGGATTTTACCTCCAAGTGGCGCATACCAGACCAGTTCCTCCACTAAGGAAAACCCCTCTCTCTGCTTATCTGATGCTAATGGAAGGCACCTACGAATTGATTTACAATGGAACTGAGCTTTGCCAGGGTCCTGAAAAGGGGAGCATTAACCTGGTCTTTACATGAGCTTCTACTGGACCACACAGAAGATTTCTCCAGTTCTCAGTGTTAAAGGGATCACACTGCAGTTTGCTTTCTAAATACCTTTGTGTGTTAATAAAATGCATATATGGGCAGCTTCCTTGTATTGCTTGCCGCCCCAGAGGGAGCAAGAACCCCTCTTATTCCGCCCCCCTAAAAAAAAGATCATTGGCTGTGCTGGGAAAAGGTCCTTCTTTTGCTTCTAGGGGGGTCTTAAGGAATGAAAGGTAGAATGAGTGGGAGAGTGAGGAGGTGGACGTGGGGACAAGGAATCACCATAAGAACGCTGGCCAGAAAGAGAAAACATGAATCTTTGATCGAAGTCTCTAGTAAGAGAAGAATTGGCCATCAGTTCTCCTCTCAGTAACATATTCAAAGAGAAGTATACAGAATTGCCTAGTTCTGTGGATTTCTGAGGGCTTAATGGGTTCAAATCACTGCTTTTACTAGAGTTTCTACGGGAATATTCACTTTGTGTTATAATTGATCAATTCCTAGAAAACTTTTGTAGCACAACCCTTCAAGTGGGAACAGTCTAGGGATAAAATCATTATTATTATTTTGGTTAATCCTCACCCAAGGATTTTTTTAATTGCTTTTTTTTTTTTTTTAGAGAGAGAAGAGTGGAAGGGAGGGGGAAAGACAGAGAGAGAGAAGCATCGATGTGAGAGAGACACATTGACTGGTTGCCTCCCGCATGCGCCCCAACCAATGCTGGGGATCGAGCCTGCAACCGAGGTACGTGCCCTTGACCAGAATCAAACCCAAGACCTTTCAGTCCATGGCCACACTCTATCCTCTGAGCCAAACCGGCTAGGGCTAGAGATAAAATTATTTTTAAAACAATTTCGTCCATGAACTGGGTATGCTGGGTGACATCAAGGAGGTTCTGTTGATCTGTTTTGAGGTGCGGTGATAGCATTAAGGTTCTACTGAAGATAACGGAGGTGGGGGAAGTATGAGTCAGGGTTATTGGGTAGGATGGGGGGTGCAAGGGGGTCACTGTATTAGTCTGTCTACTCTGGAGTGTGTTTGAAACTTTCCATAATGAAAGTCAAAAATACTTCTTCCCATCACATTTTTTGAAATCCTGATCAAAGTTGTAGTTGGGTCTACTTACAACAAATTTTTATGACAATACAGAAAGAAATGTACCATTATAAACTGGTAAAAAGTGGGGCTGTGCACATTACTTACCTGCTATAGTAAAGCTTTGGCCATCCTGTGGTAATGTGCACCCTGGATTCCGAAGAAGAAACAGCAATCCCTGATGCTTACACAACTGTCTTTGAGGTCATGTTTACACTCCTCTTGCAACCATCCATCTCCATAATTATATATACTACTGACCCTGCTGAAATCACGAGTTATTCAACATCTGCATTTTACAAATGT
The DNA here is from genome assembly GCA_004026665.1 of Murina feae. Taxonomy (NCBI): domain Eukaryota; kingdom Metazoa; phylum Chordata; class Mammalia; order Chiroptera; family Vespertilionidae; genus Murina; species Murina feae. The sequence goes on along the minus strand of PVJC01034321.1, from coordinate 3,362 downwards.
GGCACTAAGATTAAACCAATTGACCAAGGACAAATGAAGATACAGAATTCCAGGCTGCAGAGCTCTCTTTATTGGCTATCCCAGCTGGGGGCCCCAATAAAACTATCCATGCCCTCTTAGTTTGCTATTGCTGATATACTTAACTCTCAAATACTCTAGTAAAAATTAATCCGAGTTGCAGAATATACAGACACTCCGAGAGATGCCTCTCAATGCCACATACCAATCCCCACAGCCCAAGTGCCAGGCCACTACTGCCAGCCCAGCAGCACCTACAGTGGGAGCATAATCTGTTGAATTTTCTCTTCCTTGCCCCCTTCGCCTCCCTTCCAGCGGTGCAGAGGTAGCACATCACACCACCTTGATAGCAACCAGTCTTGGAAGGCTTTCGAGGAACCTGTAGGAGTAACTGTAGTAACGACACTGAGTATATCTGAAACCTCGTATTACCAAGCACAGGCTTTCAAGTGGATTCAGAAAGAGAGTTTCTATTGGCTCCTTTATCTATTCACTAAGGTAAATTAGGTCAAACCATAAGAAACTGCCATTTTTGTAAGTCAAAAATGATCAAATCTTGGTGATTTCAAATGGCACGCATATGTAGTACCTTTTGGCCCTACGTAAATGCCTCACGCTCTGAAATAGAAGCCGCCTGTACTTTTTCTAACTTCTGCATGTCATGAATGCAGTTATTGTTAGTGAGACTCTTGTTGGACGCCTGATGCCCACAGCAGAATAAATGATTCACAGGTACAGGCATGGCATCCATGTGGTGGAGTCGCCACCAGCACCGGGTCAGAACTCAATCAGTATTTGGTGTGGACAACCCAGGAAAATGTTAGAATTTGAACTGGATTTAACACAGCCAAACTAAAACATTAGACAGTTAACTTAGAATAATAGCATTTTGTTGTTGTCTTTTGTTTTATATCATATACTATTTTGATTGCCAAAGTGATGTTTCACGATGTCATGATTGTGAACTTTACAATGTGTAAACCTTTTTAAACATATGTTTATTGAATTCAGAGAGGAAGGGAGAGAGAGAGATAGAAACATCGATGATGAAATAGAATCACTGATTGGCTGCCTCCTGCATGCCCCTTATTTAGGGTCGAGCCTGCAACCCAGGCCTGTGCCCTTGATTAAAGTCAAACCCAGGACCCTTCAGTCCGCAGGCCAGTGCTCTAGCCACTGAGCCAAAGGCGCTAGGGCCCATTTGTAAACTTTTCATTCCTCATCAGAAAAGGAAGCAGGTCACCCTGAATAGTTGGTGTCCTGAAATCAAAAAATCTTATCCTATGTAGACATGATATTAAACAAAGTCAGGAATCAACTCAAATACCCCCCACCTTTCTATCAACCTCCCTAAACCTCCTAACCCCCTCAGCTCTCTTAGTCAGCATTTCCGTAGCATCTGCTCTTGTCCTCAGGAACTGCCAGCTGAATGGGAAGAGGTGACTACTCCCGGGCAGTGTGAAAAGCTCATCGCTCAGCAACATGCCGTGGAACGCCAAGGAAGAAGCAGTTCATTCTTCCCGAAGAAGTCAGAGAAGGCTGCACCGAGGAGGGGCCTCTCGGAGCTGAGCCTTGACTCATGAACAAGGGCTTTCCCAGCAAAGAAAGGAGAAAAGAGAACATCGCAAATAAAGGCGGGAGGCCACCGAAGAGCACAGCGGGTGCGGGGATCGCAGGAGGACAGTGTGTTCAAATGCACTGAGGGACACGCGGACACGGGACACAGGTGGAAGAGGCAGGAAAGGAGACTGGGAGGGTGGGTTGGGGCCAGATTCTGAAGGGCTCTGTATGTAATGCCAAGGGACGTACTTAATCTTCAGGGCAATGAAAAACCATGACTGTAAATAACTCTATTTTGGCATGCGAGGGCCTAGAGTATTGAAATGGAAAGCTGAGCTGGGCAGGCTCTGATACTTGGTAGGCTATTATTTTTCAGAGGAAGAAATGCTGGGCAGCTTTTAAAATATAGAAATAGCCCTGGCCAGTTGGGCTCGCTGGATAGAGCATTGGCCACAGCTGAATGGTCCCAAGTTTGATTCCAGTCCAGGGCACATACCTGGGTTGCAGGCTCTATCCCCAGCCCCAGTTTCATTAAGACTAAGAACCAGCAGGACTCTGACAAGAGTTTATTGCTTAACAGCAAAGACTCTGGATCCAGAATGACTGAGTTTGAATCCCAGTTCTACCACTTACTCGCTGTATCTCCCTGGATAAGTTACTTAGCGTCTCTGTGCTTTGTTTACTTCCTTTGGCTAAACAATGGGATAAATAATAGCACCAGAACTTCATTAGTTTGTGTGGGAATTAAAAAATCAATTCATGTTAAGCACTCAGAACAAGGATGACAAATTGTAAGGGCTTGATAAATGTACCTATTAATATTATTTTTCAAATAGCATTAGTCCTTTTAGGGAAAATAGAAGCAAAACCCACCAATTTTGTTTAAGGAAAAACCCTCACAACTACCATTGAAATGCCAGGAAAGATCTTAGAATCGATGTCAAATTTGACTGTGTCTTATAAAATAAAATGGCATGAATGAAATTCTTCCTTGGACCATGACAAACATCAGTTCCCTAAAATTACAGGAGGACATAATAGAAATGACCAGTATCTACCAATAACCACTCTTTTCAACCACAACAAAAAAAATTAACCTTTACATCATGGGCCTTATAATTCTCTTTTGAAAAAGGGCGGTTAATGCCTCATGTGACTGTACTATTTTTACCCTTTGGGGCTGTTATTTTAGTTATCATAGAGTATGAAACCAATACTGTATCAGCAAGCAGCTATATTAGCACTTCCTTTTTACGTTAGAGACAGTTTATTACAGATAACTCACACCTTAACACAACAGAGAAAGAGAGCACCTTCAGTTAAGAATTTCTCTTCCTTTCAAGTATAATAATAAATATTACAAAAACACGCTTTACCAATTTATCAGGCTTTCCTGATGGCTTTAAGTACTGGTGAATATAAAGATTAATATAAGCCAGCCAAAACGTATCACAAAGTTAGCCAATGCAGTACAGCCTAGGCTGGGTTCTGGGCTCTGCCACATACTGGCTCTAAAACCTTGGGCGAGACACTCCATCTACCTCTCTGTCCTCTCGTTTCCTATTCTGTAACATGGGAATGCTAACTACATTTACCTTACGAAGCTACTATGATTAAAGTTAGTACTTGCAAAGCACTTAAGACTATGAATGAGCTGTGGTAAGCACAATAGAAGTATCTGGTAAATTTAAAACAACCAACAACAAAAAAAGCCTACAACAGGCTCCCAAGCCCTTCTGTTCCTAAGCCCAGATGGCTATCTTGATTTTCACTGTGCTACGGGT
>PVJC01034320.1:0-18892 GCA_004026665.1 Murina feae | reverse complement strand
GATCGGACAGTTAACATATTAGGCTTTTATTATATAGGACTAGTGGCCTGGTGCATGAAATTCTTCCAAGCGGGGGGGTCCCTCAGCCCAGGCTACACCTCTTCAGTCGGGGACCCATTGGGGGATTACTGGCAGTCAGGTATCCCTCTCACAATCTGGGACTGCTGGCTCTTAACTGCTCACCTGCCTGCCTGCCTGATCACCCCTAACTGCCATCCCCTGCCAGACCGATCTTGCCCCCAACTGCCCTCCCCTGCCAGCCTGATCTTGGCCCCAATGGCCCTCTCCTGCTGGCATGATTTCACCCCTAACTGCCTCTGCCTGCCTAATTGCCTCTAACTGCAGTTCCCTGCCAACCTGATATTGTCCCCAACTGCCCTCCCCTGCTGTCCTGATTGACCCTAACTGCCTCTGCCTCGGGCCCCATCACCATGGCTTTGTCCAGAAAGAAGTCAGACGTCCGGAAGATGGCTGGTCAACCCTGTCTAATTAGCATATTACCCTTTTATTAGTATAGATAGGTTATATAAGATAGGATTGCTTAAATGTGAGGGAGGCCTTTATCAGCAGGAGGAGATGCTCTTGACAAACAAAAATACATAATCCCTATATCTGGACTGATAGCCAGCCATATGTGCTATACCACCAAACTGGTCATTAAAAAAATTGAACCACTTCTTACACCTTAAACCAAACAGCTGTTGTCCTTAAAATCCCTCCTTAGTCCCCACCTTGGGTTCTGCCTTTGCAGTTCACCCAGAATAAGTTCTATTGGTTGGTTTTTGTGCGAGTCAGCATCAAAAGCTCTGCCCCCTAGATAGCCATTGGCTCCTCACAGTTTACCCAGATTTTGTTCTAACTGGTCAGTTTCTGTGCCAGTCAGTGTCAAAAGCTCCTCCTCCTAGGCAGCCATTGGCTTCTCACAGTTTATCCAGATTTGATTCTGATTGGTCGGTTTCTATGCCAGTCAACATCTCCAGGCCTACTTCCAGTTCTGATCAGAGAGGCAGGGCTGATCAACAGCCACCCCAGACTGCTGGCCAGCGGGCTGAATGCTGATCTTTCAGAGAGACAGAGGTGTGGCTGCTGGCAAGGCCTGGAGAGAGACTGCAGATTAGACCCTGTTCTCTCTCTCTCTCTCTCTCTCTCTCTCTCTCTCTCTCTCTCTCTCTCTCTCACTCTCTGGGCCTCACCAACAGCTGCAGTAGCTCCTTATCAGCTACTCTCTCTCTCCAAGAGGTCAGCAGTTCAGCCTGCTCACAAGTCTCACCCACCAGAGCCTGCTACATGCAGCCTGGCATGTAGTCAAGCCTTTGGTCATTTTGGATGTTTCAGACCCTGGGTTGTTTATATATTAGGATGGTAAAAGGGTGGTTTTTTTAAATATATTTATACCACATTTTATTTTAAAATTCTTAGTCTTTAATTTGAAGAAATTCTATTCCAAAAAGCAGTATAGCTTAATATTTAAATTATAGTTGTATCTAACAAATATCAGATTACAATGTACTAAACATTACTGATGGTGTCTTTCTTTCTTTTTAAAGCTATTCTTTACCTCTACTTTGCGCAATCGCCACAGCCGGGTTTACTTTATGACCCTTGGAAAACTTGAAGAGCTCCAAAGCAATTATGGTGTTTAAAAGAGTACAATAATTGATTACAACATTTACAAACATCAAAAAATGCAATTTGCATCTTAAAATTTTTGAGATTAAATTAGCATTCAGTTTTATTATTAGTGAAATGTTAAATCACATATTTTACTTTTAATGTAGCACATAATAGTTCTAATGAGAAATGCAGCTTTATATATAAAATTAACTGTAGCAAGCTCTATGTACTCCAATGGTGTACAATATCTTTTGCACAACCTTTGTAACTTTTGTTACTGTGAATTCAAACATTATTCTTTGGACAGTTTGGACAGTATCTATATTGAGATTTTATAACATGGAGTAAAGAAACCTATAATGAGTTAGATTTCAACAGTTTTCAAAAGAACTGGCACTGAATGAGCTTTTTCAGAAAAAGTAAGAGTAGAAATGAACCAAATAGGAATTAGCAAAGTCATATAAAGAACTAAAGGTTAGATTATGAAATGAAAACAACAAAGACTATGCTATAAACCAGACTAAGTTTGAACAACCTATATGTCTGGAGAAAACTACAGTGATAAAGGGAAGAAAGACCACCCATTTTCTCATTGCCCCGTGGCAGTTAAAATAACAGTAAGAGAGCAGCTGTGTTCTTTTCACTGCATGTTAAGCTGTTTTTCTTCTTATAAGAAGAAAGGATGAAAACCTCAGATGCTTTATTTTCCTCAGAACCCACAACAATGTGCAATAGCTTTTAAAAACCACCAAATAATACACTTTCATGCCTGAATACAGGACTGAACTCCTATACACATGTACTGTAGAATTAGTTTACTTTATTTTTTAATACTTTAATGTAGGAGTCAAATTCCAATCCCAAGAACCAATTGGTTGATTTATCAATATTCTGATCTGGCCAACAGACATTAAATACTTTCCCAACCCCAGATTAAATGAAATAAAAATTTCCCTTCAGTTATTAAAAAAATATAATAAAAATTTTAGCTGCTAAAATTTATCTTTTGTATTTCTATTTCTGTAAAATTAGAAATTTATCTAAAGTAATGAATCCACATGTAAAGACTTAATGTTTTAGGTATAAAAAAAAGAAAGAAAGAAAAGAAAATATTTTGAAAAAATAAAACTTTGATCAGATACCCAAACCCACAAATTTAGAGTGCTGAAAATCATGCTAGTTTATCATCCCTCTATGTTATAGATGCCATACAAAGGTGATTTTTGGTCACCTATGGTAACTGCTACCTGGTGAAAAGCATAATTTCTGCATATCTATCCTCAATACCGTGGTTAGTTCTGGGGCAATAGACAAGCAACTGAACTACCACAAAGTTTACCTCAGTATAATTCCTCTAGCCTGCTTCTAAAATCTGAAGACAGTGCTAGTGGGATCATAATTTTCAAACTACCTGGTTAACCAAAATACAAAAGCAGCTGACTATGAGTGATTTCGTGATAGCATGTTATTTCCTTAGGACCTTAGTGCCAGAAATGATGATTTGTATTTTCCTAACAACTTATATCAAGAGTTTAGTAGCTCAATAGTGAGAATTTTAGGAGAACCTGAATCCATGAATTAAAAAAATAAATGTGATTTACATTTCTGTTACTGTGATACAATAATGTGATCCTAAAACTGGCTTATTCTTGAGTGTTTACAATTAAAATAATTTTTTAAATGCAGTAGTTTAAAAAGAAAAAAAAAACTTTCATGTGAAATTATCTCCTTAGAAGTAGTCTTCATTATCACAAATTTGTACACCTAAAAGGCCATGGGGAACTTTGTGCAAGTACCTCATCGCCGAGCAAATAGAGCTTGCTATATTTGAATTTCAGAAAATGTTTTCATTTAAGTAGTATGTAGAATTAAGTCTTTTAGGAATTAATTTTTCTTCAAAATATTTACTCAAAGTTAAGTTTCAAAAATAAGTTTTATGTTAAAATCATATTTTAAGGAAGTAATAAGGTAAACTATTTTAGGATGTCAACTCCCATTGTATTCTGTGGTTCTTATTCTAATAATACACATAGACAATAGTGAGCTACATATACAGAAATGTCCCAAAGTAAACAAGCCAGAGAGATTGCAAAATGGGTAACTGAGGTTTATAGGATAAGGTGTTAGTGAAAAAAAACAAGGTGATCACATATTAAGAAGAAACATTGAAATGTTGGACAGCCAAATAGGACTGAACATATTTAAAGTGGTTCAGAAGTGATATATTTTTATTTATAGATTAATTCATCTGGAATTTTTATATCATATGCCAGCTAAAACAAGTAAGTGAAGGGACAATGAAATGTCATAGTCAGTGCACTGTAATAGAAGAAATTATATCAACACCTTACCTTGTAGCAGCAGCATCTAGAAGCCCTGGCCTATCACAGAAATGTGGTGGGGGATACTTGACAAGCCAATCCCCTAGTCCTGTGATATGAAGCATGAATGTTGTGGTAGGTTGTGAGTAGTATTGGAACAGAGAAAGTTTTATTTCAGTGTACTTTAATTTTTTCATCAAAACGCTTTTATTAAAATAATAGGCATCATTGGAAATATTTGAAAACTAAAAAATAATGTATGAAAAGGATTGTCAAGAAAAGTTCTGATTAAGTATATTAAATAAAGGTAAAATCCTCTGAGGAAACAGTAAGAAAGGACAATGATTAAAGTAGTAAAACAGGCAAAGCAGAAATTACATGTGTATGTACACACACAAACCATTAGAATGCACAAATATTAACATTTTCAGTGCTACTAGTTTTTATATAAAATAATCACTAATGGTTTTCTGCCAGGTCTTATTCAATTAAGATATAAGATAGTACCCATAAAACCAGGAATAATACCACATGAATTCAATGGGAACTTTTATGTATTCTTTATTCTTTTACAAAAATGTGCTTATATAAATTGATTTGTATTTAGTCTGTGCTCTAACTTTAAAAAATTATTGAAATCATCTCTGAGACTGCTAATTGTTTCATCAGAAAGTCTTCAATGAACCATTGTTCAACCTCTAAAAATAAAAAAAATGAATTATTGGTTGATGTCATTATTTGAAATACACTTATCTTTATGCCTCTGAATTAGGACTCATTTTAGGAATATTAATTTATTTAAAGTATATAATAACACACTGATTAAAAGGTGTTAGGAGTTCTGCCTATTGTTCCATTAATAATTTTGACCAGCTAGTGGTATATTATTAATCTGTCTAAAATCTTTCTGGGTATAGTGGTGGAATTCTAAGTCTTCTAAGTGTGTTTGACTTTACATAGACACACAGACTTACAGGATTTGGGTTAAACCCAAACATGTTTTAATGCTGACTTCCTTCCTATCCCACTCCAGTGTCCTGAATTCCTGTGGAGAAGAGGAGGAACCTTATAGAAAGGGTAACCTTTTCCAAAGAGAGGAGTAAAGATTTATAGTTTCTTAGCATTTAAGAAAGAGTTTAATATAGGCTGATGATGGGAAATAGGAGGTGGAATAATCCTGGCAGGTTGTCAAGGAAGATGAACCCTTTAATTGGGGCTAGAAAAGAATAGTACTTCTCTCAGGAGGTCACAGAAGCATTTAAGACATGGTGCCATGAATATTTATTGTCTTGGAATATCCTGGAGAGATGCTCATCAAGCTTTCCCAGTAGGGCCAGCTGGATGTGGTCCCAATTTGTTAAGTGTGGCCAGGGATTCAGAAGTTGGTTTATTCAGACATGACAAGCTTGTCTGGGCATTTAGAGACTAAATTCAAAGTACTCCATTACAATCAACTGGGTATATAGGGCCCAGAGATTTTAACTATTTTAAGAGACAATGTTATGAGCCAAGGAATAAAAATATCATCACAGATTGATATTAGTATGGGCAGGGTGATGCTCCAAGGTTGATAAAGGACATTGTCCTAGGGATCCTTTAACAAAACATGGGGTTGGGGTAGATCATAAGTATAAGTCACTATTAGTAACTTCTTCACTCTTAAAGGGAATACTTTGTTTGAAGACTCCAGTAATGCAAGTCTATTAGTTGAATCTTATCCCAACACTGTGATTTCCAACATAATAGCATGTGCCGAGCCAGCAAGGCCAAGGGTGAACCTGAGGTGGGGTGATGAAGGATTAAAGAAGACAGACAAAGAGACCACAGCTGGGGCTTGGTGGATCTCCCATGCCTGGATGAGGACACAGAAGACCCAGCCTGCAAGCCAATGCTTTATTTTATAATCTGATTAAAACAAGGGTAGATTAACATGTATACAAATGTTCTTGTTTTGGCAACACTTGCTACACCTCCCACAGCCCATTAGCTACTTAGGAAGGAATTAGTGAGGGCTACAAGGTCAGGCTTGATTATGCTAGGAGAGCTCTGCCCTCCAGGCTGGGACTTGCTTGTGGCCCTGCCATAGGTCAGCCCAAGGCTTGACCCTAGCTGCTCCCTACAATAACACTTTTTTATTTATAGGGACTTTAATCCTTAAGAATTCTCAAGTTTTTGGAGGTAATACAGCCGTTGAATATGGCTGCTCTTTAATTAAAAAAAAAAATGAATGGAGGCAGCTAATGAATTAAAGGCCAAAGACATTTCAGAAAATAGTACTACTGGTACATGTCTTATGTTGATCACAACCATGTCAATTAATTCAAAAAGAATAGTTTTTAATGGAGTAAAATTGATTTTATATGAATGAGTAAAAAATCAGATTTGAGATTCACGTTTTTTGATAGCTTTGCTACCCTATATGCCAAAGTGCCTCATTTGGTGCTCAACATACAGCAAAGGCTCAAGAAAAACATGAGCTGAAAGGGAGAATTGGTCCTTTTTTACCTTGATTGTCCTTATCGTTATTTTATTAACAGAGCTTAAAATTCACAAATCCATTAGATTCATCAAAGTACCATCTGTGTCCTGGCAACTAAAAAGGTTACCTATTTGGGCTAGTTTGAAATGATCTTACCCTACACAACTTAAGTTAAACAAAGGATATGTCAAAATAAAATTAAAATAGTGTCTTTTTACACTTTGTTTACCTTTAAAAGTGACACATAAGGGACCACTATGACCCTTTAGTAATTACTTAAGGCTTATGAGCAATGACAAAGATTGTTTAATAACATAAAAACAGAACAAAATGAGCCATTCAACTGGCTGTTTTGTACATCCATTTGGTTTAAATGTGATTTTCCCCCCACAAGGTTAACTCTGTTATAGCACCCTGAGCCATATGTAGTGGTCAATATGTACTTTTTGGTTCAAAATTTTAAATTATGTTCCCATAAACAGATATATCTAATTCCAGACATGCCCTAAAGGTACGTTTTAGAAGATGGAAGAGTGTGTATGACTGTGGGTGAATAAATAGCTATTAAAATGCATGCAAATTGGGAACATCTTTCCAAAATTCTAAAAGCATGCCTGCAGCACCATGAAGTTGAGTCTCACAAATTGAAATAGTCAGAAATGAATATAAAAAGTCAAAAAAAATGAACTACAAAAAATTAAAATCTCCCCATAAGTAAAATTAATATTATATGTCAAACTGGAGAAATATATTCTTTATTTGATAGTCCCAAAAGCATTAAGGAATTGTACTCCACAAACCTGAATGTGCAAAAACCAAACCAACACCAAAAATATTATTTGCACTGCATTTTTTATTCCACAAATCTGGGAGGAAATTTAATCATAATCATTACCTGGACTTTCCTCATTCATCCATTAGGATTATACGAAGGTCTGGGGCCATCAAAAAAATACAAGGATACTCCAATGGTCAACACTGATACGCTTATTGCTTACAGTACTTAGTTTCTTGCAGTTACTCAGACTTCTGTGTCATGTGTGGCCATGGAAATTTCTGTCAAAGCAGGGAGCCTAGATACCTAGGTTCATATACACTATGATCACACTACTTCCCTAGGTGAGGGGTGGGCATGGGTCCCTGTTGCTTTAGAAATCACAGTTCCTCATATCCTTTCTTGTCCCTGGTTAATCATTCTCTTTCCCACTAAGTTCTTGTATTTCTGTCCCCACATCATTTCATATAAAATGTAATTACATCTTTCCCTTCCCTTTATGAGAATGACCTAACATAATTTTGTAAAAGAGCTTGGGCTTAAAAAATTCAGCAAAAGATTTTGAGACAGTTTTTGCTTTAAGTGTCAGTATATGTATAACCTTTTCATCTGCCAAAGAAAAATGAATCCTCTATAAACTTGGAGAGGAAATTCAGTGAGAACAAATTAAAACCACAATTAATAATCATGTCACCTACATATGAAAAAATTCACTTTAATGTAGTCAAGCAAATGAAAATTTGGAAACAAGTCACTATTATTGCTATGAAGTAGAAGTCCAGAAATTCCTAATCTTCTCTCATTACCCTCTCTACATTCCCTTCCCCAGTACCTTCATCTTTTCCTTTATGATGTGCTGTAGCTTCCAAACAACTGTCTCTTTTAGATGGGTGTCCCTCATTTCTCCTCAATAGCCCCCACCTTTGAATCCCTTGCTATCAAACTGTACTACGTATTTCCCATCCTGATTACAGTCATGTATAGACCCACCATATCATTCCTGCTTATTACTTAAACATTTTAGCACTGGTTGGCTGTCTTTTCCTCCAACACTATTTCTGATTATTGGTAAAGTTCATACCTACTTACATGATTCTGTCAATATTCTTCCTACTTGAATCTGCAAATTCCTAACAAAATAAACTTGACCACATTATCTCAACCAACCCTCTCCTAGAATCTAGACCATATCATTATCAGTAACTATACTTCTTTTCTGTAGAGAGGGAGAGAGAGAGAGAGAGAGAGAGAGAGAGAGAGAGAGAGAGAGAGAGAGAGAGAGAGAGAATGAATCAACTTTTTGTTCCACTTACTTATGCATTCATTGTTTGATTCCTGTATGTGTCCTGACTAGAATTTGAATCCACAACCTTGGCACATCAGGATGACGTTCTAGACAACTAAGCAACTCAGCCATGGTGATAAATATACTTCTTTCATAAATCGGTTTCAATTGTCCCTCTCTCAAACCACTTCATTTTCAAGTGACTTTCTCTCTCACCAGACTACAAAAATTATTTTACCTCATATGGAGCCATTCAAACTTACACCTTTTTACTGACTTCACCCAAAGAAGTTCTCCAGAGTTGTTCTCAATTACTTACTCAGCTAAGATTTCCTAGTGTATTAACATAATCAATCCTTTGCATGGACCCTTAACTCCATTGCCTTTCCTTAGGTTGGCAGAATCACAAATTCCTTGAATTCAACTATTTGTCTCCTCCACACTTACAGCAGTGAGACTAATAATGGCTATAGGAAATACACAACTATACTAACTGGTCACATTTTTTAATTCATGACTGAAAGTCACCCAGTAACTAATACTACATTTACCTAGCCCACTCACTCTTCCCATTCACATTTAGAAATGATGCATTCATATTTTTTCTCTGTCCTTAATCCTTTAAAATATCCTCTCTCATTCTAATTCTCACCTAAAGACATACATTCCTACTTAACTGAGAAAATAAAAATAGTCATTACTAGTTTTCACCATCTTATCTACCCATGTATTATGTTAAGTCTCTGCAATTCATCTTTCCCAAATCAGTTTTATATTAATTCCAATTGAACTTCCATCCTCATCATTCCAGGGAAATAGCTAGGAGCTCTTGTAAAAGTCATCAATGAAGTTTACATTGTCAAATCCAATGCCAATTCTCTTTATTTTATTTTATTTTATTTTATTTTATTTTATTTTATTTATTTTATTTTATTTTATTTTATTTTATTTTATTTTATTTATTTTATTTTATTTTATTATTTCAGAAAGGGAGAGGGAGAGAGATATAGAAACATAAATGATGAGAGAGAATCATTGATTGGCTGCCTGCTGTACCCACTATTTGGGACTGAGCCTGCAACCCACACATGTACCCTGACCAGGAATAGAACAGTGACTTCCTGGTTCATGGGTGGATGCTCAACCACTGAGCAACACTGGCTGGGCTGTATTATATTTCTAAGAGAATATACCTCATGGCCTCCTGATTCATAGGTCAACATTCAACCACTGAGCCATGCAGAACAGACAATGCCAATTCTTTCCATTCCTCTTTTACTGAACACATCAGCAATGTTTGGCAAAATTGGTAATTCCATCTTCCTTGACATAATTTCTTCTCTTGGCTTCTGGGATACCACTTTCTCCTGATTTGTCTCCTACATCATTACTATAATTGATTGTATCTGTAGAAAAACATAAAACCATGCTACCTGTTCTCATTTCGTACTGTCTCCTCTTTTGGTTTGCTCTCATCTCTCATCTCCAAATGTTATGACACCTCAGGGCTCATTTCTAGTATCATATCTCTTTCATGATAATTTTCTCTATAACATCTATTCTCATGCATTTAAAAGTCATCTATACACTGGCAAAGCACAAATAATGATCTTCAGTCTCAACCACTTCCCTGAGATACAGATTCATATAACCTGCTGCTTACATGATATACTCAATTTTTAAAAACAGCTTTATTCAAAGTGGGAATAGAGGTATCATACCTCAATGTAACAAAAGCCTTATATGACAAACCTATAGCCAACATCATCCTCAACAGACAAAAACTAAAATCATTTCTCCTAAGAATAGGAACAAGACAAGGATGCTCACTTTCACCACTCCTGTTTAATTATAGTACTGGAAGTACTAACCATAGCAATCAGATAAGGAGAGATAAAAGGAATCTAAATTGGAAAAGAACAAGTAAAACTGTCATTATTTGCAGATGACATGATACAGTACATAGAAAACCCTAAAGACTGCATCAAAAAACTACTAGACTTACTAAATGAATTTGGCAATGTAGCAGGATGAAAAATTAACACCCAGAAATCTATGGCTTTTTTATACACCAATAATGAACTCACAGAAAGAGAAACTTAAAAAATCCCATTTAACATTACAACAAAAAAAATAAGATACCTAGCAATAAACTTAACTAAGGAGGTAAAAGACCTGTACTCAGAAAACTGCAGGACATTGACAAAAAGAGATAGAGGATCACATAAACAAATGAAAGAATATACCATGCTCATGGATTGGTAGAATCAACATCATTAAAATGTCCATACTGCCTAAAGCAATTTATAGATTCAATGCAATCCCCATTAAAACACTAATGGCATATTTCTTTTATTTTATTTAATTTTATTGTTTAAAGTATTACAAATAGTAATACTTAATGTCTCCTTTTTCCCCATTGATCACTCCCTAGTCTCCCTTACCCTCACATATGCCCTCACCCCCCACCCAGTGTCTTGTGTCCATTAGTTATGTTTATATGCATGCATACAAGTCCTTAGGTTGATCTCTTACTACCGCCAACCCTCCCCTGCATTCCTGCTGTAGTTTGACAGTCTTTGACAGTCTTTTCAATGCTTCTTTGCCTCTATATCTATTTTTGTTCATCACTTTTGAATGTTCTTTATATTCCACAAATGAGTGAGATCATGTGGTATTTATCTTTCACTGATTGGTTTTTTTTCACTTAGCATAATGCTCTCCAGGTCTATACATGTTCTGTTTCAAAGGGTAAGAATTCCTTCCTTTTTACAGCAGCATAGTATTCCATTGTGTAGATATACCACAGTTTTCTAATCCACTCATCTGCTGATGGGCACTTAGACTGTTTCCAAATCTTAGCTATGGTAAATTGTGCTGCTATGAACATAGGGATGCATGTATCCTTTCCGATTGGTGTTTCTGTTTTCCTGGGATATATTCCTAGAAGTTAAATTACTGGGTCAAATGTAAGTTCCATTTTTTAATTTTTTCAGGAAATGCCATTCTGTTTTGCACATGGCTGCACCAGTCTGCATTCCCATCAGCAGTGAAGGAGGGTTCCTTTTTCTCAGCATCCTCTGCAGCACTTGTCATTTGTTGATTTGTTGGTGATAGCCATTCTGGCAGGTGTTAGATGGTACCTAATTGTCATTTTGAGTTGCAACCCTCTGATGATTAGTGACTTTGAGCATGTTTTCATATGTCTCTTGGCTTTCTGTATCACCTCTTTCTAAAAGTGTCTATTTAGATCCTTTGCTTATTTTTTGATTGGATTGTTTATCTTCCTTTTGTTAAGTTGTATGAGTTCCCTGTAAATGTTGAAGATTAAACCTTTATCAGAGATAACATTGGCAAATATGTTCTCCCATGCAGTGGGCTTTCTTGATGGTTTCTTTTGCTGTGCAAAAGTTTTTATATTGATGTAGTCCCATTGTTTATTTTCTCCGTAGTTTCCATTGCCCTAGGAGTTGTAACAGTAAAGATATTGCTATGATAAATGTCTGCTATTTTCCTGCCTATGGCTTCTTTTAATATTTTTATGGTTTCCTATCTTACATTTAAGTCCTTTATCTATTTTGAGTTTATTTTTGTATATGGTGTAAGTTGGTGGTCTAGTTTCATTTTTTTTGCATGTATCTGTCCAATTTTCCCAACATCATTTATTGAAAAGACTGACTTGACTCCATTTATAGTCTTGCCTCTTTTGTCAAATATTAATTGAGCAGAATGGCTTGTGTCGATTTCTGGGTTCTTTGTTTTGTTCCACTGCTCTATATATCTGTTCTTGTGCCAATAACAGGCAGTTTTGAGAACAATGGCCTTTACCTCTGTGTGTTTCTCCAGTTTTGTCAGTCCCAAAGCACCTTGCCTTCCTCTTATCACTTTTCAAAATTTTCCTTTGGTTTCCACATGCATTATAAATCCAGACTTTGTAGTTAGTTCTACATGGTGGGAAAGGGCAGAGAGATACGAGTCTGCTCCATCTTGTACCTTGTATTTACAGTGACTTAAATAATCCATATATACACCTTTTTATTGTCTTTTCTTCCTTTCTGACTCACTCTGCCAACTCTATAACTCCTATTTTCATTCATCATCCTTCAAATAAACCATCTAAACCCATGTTTTTGTAACAAGTTTTGCTTTCACTGGAACCCAAACAAAAACAAACCAAATAGGCTAAAATAGGTTATAGACATTAAAAATATGATCATAAAAAGAAGAATAGTGTATAAACTTATTAAAATGTTTGGACCACTCATAATGAAATAAATGAAAATGATAACAAAGATTTAATTTTCTATCTGTGTCATATTGGAAGATGCTAAAGATTTTAATATTATGCCTCTTGTATGTGCTATCATTGTAATCTCTTTGCAAGACAATTCAACTATAGTTTTCAACATACACATGTCCTTTGATTCAGTCATTTTACTTCCAGAAATATATACCACAGATGTATTCACACGTATGTAGGCATATGCACAAGGGTATTTGTTGCAGGATTGGTGGTATTAAAGCATTGGACTAAGGAGAAATCACTAAGTTTCCATCAGTAAGCTATTAATATTAAAAGTATGTAAATCCATATAGTAGGAAATAGCCCATCAAAAAAATAAACCATATCTAGGTGGAACAATATAGAAAAATATCACAGATTCAGTAAAGGAATAATTTAAGGTGCAAAAAATGTACATAGTATAATTGAGAATTATTTATACTGTTATATTACACTAGAGGCCCTGTGCACAGAATTTGTACATGGGGCGGAGGGAGTCCCTCAGCCCAACCTGCCCCCTCTCACAATCCGGGAGCCCTCAGGTGATCTCCTACTGACAGGAGGCAACTGGGCTGAGCAGCAGAAGGTGCCAGCCCCATCACCTCACTGCTTCTGCCACTGCTGGCTGTCACAGCTGCCAAGCTATTTTCATCAACACCACGACAAAATGACAACTTTCTTTAGGCATTTTCAAGATGTCTGTTTCATAGAATATGACCTTTCTTTCTTTCTTTCTTTCTTTCTTTCTTTCTTTCTTTCTTTCTTTCTTTCTTTCTTTCTTTTTTTCTTAATCCTCACCTGAGGATATTTTTCCATTGACTTTTAGAGAGCATGGAAGAGAGAGTGAAAGACAGAGAAAAGCATCAGTGTGAGAGGGACACTTTGATTGGTTGCCTCCTGCATGAGCCCTGACGTGGGCCCCAGCCAGGGAGAAGCCTGTAACCTAGGTACATGCTCTTGATCAGAATCGAACCCAGACCCTTCAGTCTGTAGGCCAAGGCTCTATCCACTGAGCCAAACTGGCTAGGGCAGGATATGATATTTCTTAGCCCTCCAGCAGTAGACCTTCATTTTATCCTCCAGGAGTGAGGTAGAAAAACCCTAGATCACCTTTTTTGGATTCTTATTACCCAAGTTACAAAGAACACTGCCAGTGGTGTACTGGGAGCTTAGCCAATGAACAGTCAGAAAAGGTGTTTTCTTTGTAGCTTATATGCAGAGGCGGGACTACTGGCACACCAGGGCTGGCAGGCCCCCCCTGTCTTCACTCTGGGCCTGCTCAAGACACTGTTGTGACTTGGGAAGCCCCCCCCCCCACTGGCTCTGCTCCAAGCCTGCTCCATCCTTGGCTTGCCTCATTGCACACGAAGTCCCCTTTTGCCCACCTGCTCACACAGCCTCCTGTCATTATGTTATAACATCCCAGACAATTTGCAATTATATATATACTAGGGGCCCGGTGCACAAAAATCTGTGCATTTGGGGGCGGGGGGGTCCGTCAGCCCGGCCTGTGCCCTCTCTGTCAGCCTGGCCTGTGCCCTCTCTCAGTCTGGAAACCCTCAGGGGATGTCCACTTGCTGGCTTAGGCCCACTCCTTAGACAATTGGGCCTAAGATGGCAGTCAGACATCCCTCTGGCAGCCCAGGTGCCCTCGGGAGATGTCCACTTGCCAGCGGGGAGCAGGCCTAAGCTGCAGTCGGACATCCTTAGTGCTGCTGAGGAGGAGGGAGAGACTCCCACCACTACAGTTGTACTGGCAGCCATCAGCCTGGCTTCTAGTTGAGCAGAGCTCCACCTGTGGGAGCACACTGACCACCAAGGGGAGCTCCTGCATTGAGCATCTGCCCCCTGGTGGTCAGTGTGTGTCATAGTGACCAGTCATTCCCAGTTGTTCTGCTGTTAGGGTCAATTTGCATATTACCCTTTTGTTATATAGGATAGAGGTCTGATGCATGGGTGAAGGCTGGCTGGTTTGCACTGAAGGGTGTCCCGGATCAGGGGAAGTCCCACTGTGGTTCCTAGCCAGCCTGGATGAGGGGCTGAGGACCATTTTCAGACTGGCTCCACCCTCTTCAGGGCAGGGGTCCCTGCTGGGTGTCTGGCCAGACTGGGTGAGGGCTGATGGCTGTTTGCAGGCTGGCCATAGTCCCTACAGGGTGGGGGCCCCTGCTGGGGTGCCTGGCCAGCCTGGGTGAGGAGCTGAGGGCCGTTTTCAGGCTAGTCAAGCCCCCAGCATGGACCCTCACCCCATGAGGGTGGGGTCATCAAGGATGAGGGGCTGATGGCTATTTGCAGGCTATCCACAGCTCCCAGCCACCCAAGGTCCCAGCAAGGTTGGCTGGAAGCAGGTATCTGGGGTTTATTTATCTTCTATAATTGAAACTTTGTTGCCTTGAGTGGAGACCACAGCCAGCCTAGGCAGGCAGCTTTCTCCATCGCCAGGGTAACGAAGTCTCCTCTTTGCTCTAGCTCTGTGGCTGCCAGCCGCCATCTTGGTTGGGTTAATTTGCATATAGTTGCTCTGATTGGCTGGTGAGTGTGGCTTGGGATGTAGCAGAGTGACACAATTAGCATATTACTCTTTTATTAGATTAGATATATATGCTAATAAAAGATAAACATGCAAATTGGTGTCACTCAGCTATAAAGCCATGCCCACCAGCCAATCAGAGCAACTATATGCAAATTAACCCAACCAGGATGGCAGCCGACAGCCACAGAGCTGGAGTAAAAGTAAGCAGGAGGCTTGGTTGCCCCAGCTTTGGAGGAAGCCAAGCTTCCCACCTTCCCTGGCTGGCTGTGGCCTCTGGTCAAGGCAACAAAGTTTCAACTATAGAAGATAAATAAATCCCAGATACCTGCTTCTAGCCAGCCTCTCTGGGAGCTTGGGTCACTTTGGGCGTGGCCAGCCTGCAAACAGCCATAGCCCCTCACTCAGGCTGACCAGGGCCCCCAGTGGGGACACCCACACTGAAGCGGCTGTGGCCAGCCTTCAACCAGTCATCAGCCCCTCACTCCAGTTGGCCACACCCTCATGGGGTGAGGGTCACTGTTGGGGGGCTTGGCCAGCCTGCAAACAGCCATCAGCCCCTCACCCAGGCTGGCCAGGCACCCCAGCAGGGACCCTCTCCCTGAAGGGGGTGTGGCCTGCCTGACAACGTCCCTCAGCCCCTCCCTTGCCAGGCACTCTGGCAGGGACCCCCACTCTGAAGGGTTGTGGTCAGTCTGAAAATGGCCCTCAGCCCCTCACCCAGGCTGGCCAGGAATCTCAGCAGGTACCTACCCTGATCCAGAACACCCTTCAGAGCAAAACATCTGGCCCCCACCCATGCATGGGGCCTCTATCCTGTATAATAAAAGGGTAATATGCAAACTGACCCTAACAGCAGAATGACTGGAAATGACCGGTCACTATGACACACACTGACCACCAGGGGGCAGATGCTCAATGCAGGAGCTGCCCCCTGGTGGTCAGTGCACTCCCACAGGGGGAGCTCTGCTTAACCAGAAGCCAGAGTGGTGGCTGCCAGTACAGCGGTAGTGGTGGGAGTCTCTTCCGCCTCCTCAGCAGCACTAAGGATGTCCGACTGCAGCTTAGGCCTTCTCCCCGCGGGCAAGTGGACATCTCCTGAGAGTTCCTGGGCTGCCAGAGGGATGTCTGACTGCCAGCTTAAGTCCATTTTCCCAGGGAGCAGTCCTAAGCAGCAGGTGGACATTCCCCGTGGGGTCCTAGACTGGGAAAGAGTACAGTTCGGGCTGAGGGACCCCCATGAGCGCACAAATTTTTGTGCTCTGGGCCTCTAGTATATATAAAAACTTTTAACATTAATAAATATTGCCTTTGAGAAAAGTATAGTAGTATTTGAGTGGGTGAAATATCTATTTTTCATTTTCTATATTTTTTGTACTCAGAAATTTTAGTCATGCTTATATATTATATTTTCAATTATAAAAATTTACCTAATAAATAATGGATGTGTGTTCCTTAATTGTAATTAAATTTAATTCAATTTTGACTGTTCTTTAATTTGAGAGGGAAAAACTATTTGTTCTCTAGAGTTGGTGCATAGAAAAATACCACACACACACACAAAAAAAAATGTTAAAAGTAATAATTTACATAAAGAAAAGACTATATATTATTCTATTTATTGTACATAATTTTCTGAGATTTTTTAATGTGCATGTATTATTTAAATAATGAAATAGTATTGAAATAATTTAAAATTATTTAAAGAAATACAGTACTATTATTATATTTTTAAAACTTATTTCCTGAAAATATATATTTTAATAAACTCTTAATAGCATATCTGTATGTTACCATCCTACTTTTCACTGCAAAACTACTTTATTCTATTACTAGCTGTCCTGTTCCCCTGGACTCTTCTACCTTGGTCTAATTGCTGCTTTTGGAGCATAATCAGGAAAGAAAAAGTGTCCCCTCATTGAACACTTGAGCTTAGGCCTCCAATGCAATACCTATTAAGGGGATTATGATTTTCTCTTGAGACTAGATGTAACTACAACTCGCTCATATATAGATTATAATTCTACTGCACTTTATTATTTTAAGTAAGTGTTGTAATAAAATAAAAAGTTAGAAATATTGTCTGTTGCTCTAGTTCAGTGGTTAGAACATTGGCCTGCATACTGAATAATTGCAGGCTCAATCCCTGCTCCCTGTCAGGGCACATGCAGGAGGCAACCAATAGATGTGACTCACTCACGTCATTGTTTTTCTCTTTCTCTGTATCTCCCTCTCCCTTCCACTCTCTCTAAAAATCAATGGAAAAATATTGTTAGGTGAGGATTAACAATAACAAAAAGAAATATCTATAACCCTACTAGTAGATTGAGGAAGAAAACTACTCTTAAACTTGCTTTTCCTATGAACCACACTAGCCACTAGGTGGAGCTATAGGCACAATTTTGAGAAATATGAAAGGAGATCAGTTATTTTATGAAAATAAATATAAGGATGTTCTTGCAGACCTACAAGACTAATGATAAAAATTCAGGTCAATTTTTGTCCCAAAATTACACTCCCTTGCTCAAAATGATTATTCATAAGCTTCAATGTTGAAGGACTGGATGAAGTTATTTAGAAGGCCTAGGGTTGAGATACAGAGCTGGCATTCCATTTTATTGTTTCACTTTATGGCAAATTATTTAAAGCAATTGCAGTATTATAGAAAGTACTTCAATTTCAGAATTATAACCTGTATTTTTATTTAAAATTTCAGTTTCCTGCTTTCATTTGCCGTTGCACTATAAATCTGTGATTGCTGACTTATATAACTTTACAAACCAGGAGACAAGAAAGAAAAAAAAATGTCTTAAGGGTATACCATGTTTAATACAATTTTATTAAATGGTTCATATTCTAAAGTGATAACTCTATTATTGATTTTTGCAATGTCTTATTGTCTTTTTTTAAATAGAGAAATCTGTTTATTTCTTACTAATTCTGAGGAGTGAAAGGATTCATGCCAACATGTGGGCTAAATGCTGTAGGAGTATGCTACATCTCTCAAAAATATAAACAATTTTTTACAATTTCATGATAGGTGAATTAATAGCAGAAAATATTTTTCCCAAGGAAACTGAACAAAATAAGGAAAAAAATTATCAGAGTCATCAAATGCTGTGTATATGTGAATGCAGAAATATCTTGGTGAGGGTTTATGAGCTCATTATAAGTAAAATATCATGGTTTACTTTATATTCTGAGATTTTTGCCAAACAGAAGACTTTGGGGACCTTTATACAATTGCTTTTCAGCATGCTAGGATGTACTTTTCAATGAAGGATGTATAGATACATGCATTTATATTTGTTCTCTGCACCTTTTCTGAGCCAAATTATTAGTTCCTTAAACTTACTGTCTTGAGTAGAGGTTCATAATTGGGGGAGATTTTGTCCCCCAAGGATATTTGATACTCTTTGGAAACAATTTTCATTCTTATAAATAATTTTGGTGAGTGCTACTAATGTGTAGTGTGTAGAGACCAAGGATACTAAGGAAGAAGTACTTTATACTTTCCCTAATGCATTCCCATTACCTCTCATGATCCTTGATATCACAATACAAAGAGGAAGGAAGGAAGGAAGGAAGGAAGGAAGGAAGGAAGGA
>PVJC01034319.1:0-18895 GCA_004026665.1 Murina feae | reverse complement strand
GGTTCCCAGGTTTTTTGCAGGTAGTCATTCCTAAATTAATATAAGATAAACAAACCCATTTTTACTACACCTATTATAATGAATTTAATATAATTAAGTTATAACCAGTCTCTCCTTTCAAACAATACAAAAAGACTATGATTTTCCACATTTCCTCCAATATTAACCCATTTAATACGTAATTAAAAAAATAGTTCTGATAATAGTACTTGTCCCACTATTAGTAGCAACTCAGCTTTTCACAAGCAGCATCATCTATAAGCTTTTGTTAATTTCCCTGAAATAAACAGAATAACTCAGCACTTCTTCTCCTGAATGAGGTAAGAATAAGGGTGGAGTTTTGAAACTTTTTTGCTGCTTTGTATATAAGCCTGAAGAACTAGAAAAGAAGCAAACTTCGTGGCATTTTGATAGCATCACTGATAGCTGCTAGGAGATAGGACACCACACATATTTAATAGATGTTGGAAATAAATACTTTAGGGGTACAAGAAATTGCTATATAAATTTATAGAAAGGAGAGATTTCTTCCAACTTGGTCCCCCAAACTAGAATTAATATATCTGAATATGTAATTTATTCACTTATTATATTTTAAATAGGCTTTTTCTTGGTCTTAGCTCTCACTAGTAACAAGGAGGAAAGGAGAAACATTTGAACTGGTCCTTGAAGGACAGAAAGGATTTGGATTTGAGAAGGGGAACAAGGGGAGATAACCCAGGGGAAGGACATGTTAACCAAAGGCAGCAAACTACAAATGATAGAAACAAAATCAGTTTACTTTTGTTAGAGTATAGATTTTAAGTGAACTAAAAATGTAGATAGTAAAGAGCTTTGAAACCTTTACAACCTTTCTTGACCTTTTACTCTTCATTTTTAGTGTCTTTGCTCCATCAGCCTTTTTCAGTGAAAATACTGTGTACATATAGTGCCCTCGAGTAAATGAATAACCTTCTCACCACCATATGCGGCAACTGTCCAGACACATTGAGGGCTAAGCAGATCAATGTATTGGGTACCGATTCAGGCACCCTCAAACTATGGCCTGCGGGCCACATGCGGGTGTTTTTGCCGCTGCCTGTCCTGCTTAAAATAAATTATGTGCAGTGTGCATAGGAATTTGTTCATAGTTTTTTTTTTAAACTATAGTCCAGCCCTCCAACAGTCTGAGAGACAGTGAACTGGCCCACTGTTTAAAAAGTTTGAGGACCCCTGGATCCCTGGCAACAGGAAGCTAATAGCTGAACAATATTGTTCCTAACTGAACATAAACAACTTTGAAAGAATATAAACAATACTCAGATAAGGCCACACTGACTATAGAAGACAGAGATAAGACTACATGCAATTATTTCTAAAACTGGAGATACTAGTAAGGACCCTCAAGAACCACAAAAATAACTAAACATCCCCCTCTTCTGGCTGACACAAATGACTACTATTTCTTTAATCCTTCCATCTCCAAGATAAAAAGTACCAAAATATCCAACACTCCACTATCTGAGAGCACCCAATGCAGAACTTAGCCCTGCTTTCTCTAAACCCTTCTAACAATCACCCAGCACAAGTGGAAATACTCAAACAAGCTCCTCAACTCCCTGAGATGACTCACAATTCTGCCACTGCTGTACTCTTCAACACCTAACTTTCCTCAAACACAGGTGTGCTCCCAGCAATCTTTGGTTTAAAGGTTTTGACATTATACTCTACAAGAAGACTATGACTTGCAAGGTACTGCCCTACTTCTTGATCTCACCTCTCACAAGGCCAATTCAAACCACACCTATATCAATGGAGCTCTATCCTAATCACCTCATCTGATTTCTTTTTCTTTTGAGCGCCTATGGCATTTTCTTTGTCCCACTCTGCTTACTATATGCTGCCTTATATTTAATGTATTTACATACATTAATGTTTTACATACATAAGTATTCACATAAAAAATACAGTGGAAAAGTATAGGATACACTAAACTAGAGTAAGAGAACATGAGTTCTAATATGGGCTCTTATCTGTAAAAAATAGAGATTAAAAATAATACCTGTTCTGTTTACCTCACAGAGCTGAAAAGATAAAATCAAGTTTGTGAAAGCTCTTTACAAATCAAGGGATAAATATTAGTGTTTATGTTATCACTACTATTTCATTAATTAAAGATTATATAGTGATTATAAAATTAAAACTGTTCTGAATGCCATAAAGGAGAGGGGTACATGCTACTTGTTAACAGGGGGATCTGTCCTGGTCAGTTCCCTAAGGAAGTGACAGTGGCCTGAGGAGTAAAAGTGGGAGTTGACAAGGCAAAAGATAGGAGGAAGAGTGTTCCAGGCAGAGGGAATAACAGGTGCAAAAGCTCTATGACAAGGAAAAGCACTGAGAAACTGGAAAGTCAATGTGGCTGAGCTCAGCAGGTAAGAGAGAGAGTGTAAGAGATGAAACTAGTAGAAAAGTCAACCTGTGTTTGTAGGGAAACAGCTCCATCATGGCACCCTGGCCATATAGGCAAGGCTCCACTATTTACAGAATGCCCTCTGACTCTACTTGGGCCATGTCAAGACAGGCAGTCTTGTGAGAAGTGAAAGGTCATTTTTCATCTGCCTCCTTAGCTTGAAGGAGGCTATCTTGCACGCGCTTGCCTAGAGGCGGTTTTCATCTACCTTCTGGTTCCAGTAGCGTAAGGACTTTTCACCTCACCCCTTTCAGGTACAGCTGCAGGCTCTAAAACCACTTAGCTGCAAAGTAGGGCTGATCATCATCTGGCCCCTTCCAGCAAGCAGTTGATACCTTGCTGATCTTGTTTTACTGTCTAAGTAAGAAACTGTCTAAATCTATTTGGGTCACTTGTGTCCTTAAATAGCCAATTCTATGGAAGTGAGAGAAGTCTACATAGCAGCTGCCACCGCACTGCTACTTAGGGACCTATTGACCACTTGACAGTATGGAACCTGTTAATGTTTTGAATCTTCTATTCTAAAAGCTATGGGGAGCCACTGAAGTGTTTTAACCAAAGAAGGGACATGACTGAATTTGCATTTTGGGGAAAAAAATCAATCTATGGAGTACAATAAAGAGTATGGATTTGAGAGAGGACAGAGTGGATGCAAGGAAACTAACTTAGATGTGGAATCTTAAGAACAAAATAAATAAAATTGAAACAGACTCATAATTATAGAGAAGAGGCTGATGGCTGACAGAGAAGAAGGGTTTGGGGCTGGGTGAAAAAGGTGAAGGAACTAAGAAGTACAAATTGGTACAAAACAGTCACAGAGATGTGACTTACAGCATAGGGAACATAGCCAATAACACTATAATAACTATGTATATAGTCAGGTGGGTACTTGAAATATTGGAGGGACCATTCTGTAAAGTACATAATTATCTAACCACTATACTGTAAATAAAACTAGCTAAGAAGTTACTGCAGTCATTTAAGCAAAAAAAATGAAAGTGGTGGGAGAAATACAAAGAGAATGGACTGGTTTGAGAGATATATAGAAGGTAAAAATGTATTTTATGGAGAATTAAGTGGAGTGCTTTTCTTTCTTGAGCAGTATATTGTTGTCCCTTAAGTTCTATTGCCTTCCTTTTAGTCCAGCAATATCTACCTTAAGTTTAAGTTCATTTAATATTTCAAAGATAAAGACAAATATATGGAAACACTTCATCATTTATTCTCCCTTCAAAGATACTTCCTTTCTAGAGACCTCCACCATCCTCCTGATGCAATCTAGGCTTGTCCTGAAGTTGTCATCCTGAAACTTCCTTTCATTAAACTCCTAGACTGACTCTACTATTCCTAGATTCTTTGACTTTTCCTTTCTTGGTTGACTGCTTTGTTTTCTTGTGCTCATTCCCAAACTGCCCAAGAAAGGATGTGTGACAGTTACACTTTCTGAATCCTTAAACGTTCTAAAAAGTATCTTTATTTTACTTTCAAACTTAATTAAAAGTTTGGCTGGGTATAGGACGCAGGGTTCAAAATCATTTCCCCCTGCATTTTTAAGTCTATTGTCTTCCAGCATCCAGTGTTGCTAATAAAAAGACTAACACAACTTTAATTTTTGTTCCTTGGAAGCATTTATGATTTTCTCTTTATTCATGATGTTCTAAGATGTTACAATTAAATCTCCTTTGTAAATCTCCCTTCATTCACCCTAACTAGCACTAAGTCTTTTTGATGTGCAGATTTGTTTCATTTCAAGTCTACAAAATTTTCA
Organism: Murina feae; assembly: GCA_004026665.1. Lineage (NCBI taxonomy): Eukaryota > Metazoa > Chordata > Mammalia > Chiroptera > Vespertilionidae > Murina > Murina feae. Next base: position 14,678 of record PVJC01034319.1, on the reverse strand, counting down.
TAAATGATGTCTTCTGATTTGTTTCTTCTCTCTTTATGGTAAACTTATTAGCCATCAGACTCCTCCGTTGCCCCCTTTGTCTTTTACTGTCTTGTCTCCTTGTCTTTTTGTTTTCATTTAGTTTGTACTGACTTTATCTTTTGGCCCTCCAGCTAGGCTATTTTTTTTCAATCATAGTTTTTATTTCCTTGTACTCACTCGTATTAATAGCTTTTTTTTATGGCATCCTATTCTGTTTTATATTGCAATTCAATATTTAATTTCTCTGAGGTTACTAATTAGTTTATGTTACATTTATTACATTCCTTAAATATCCTGTTGCTCTTTCATCCAATTTGTTTTATTTTGGGCTTTCTTTCATATGTTCCAGATTTTCTTCAAAGATCTCTTCATCCTTGGCTATCTGTCTATAAGGTAGTCCTATTCTAGCTCCATTTCACACATGAGAAAATTAATTCATACAGAGGTTAAGTAACACATTCAGGACTATGCAGATAATAAATAGCAAATTTGAGACTCTAATTCTGGTAGTCTAATTCCAGAGTCTGATCACTCAACCACCCTGCTTTCCTAGTTATACTGCTGCCTTAGTTCTCCAAAGAAAATGCATTTACTTTATTTAGGAAAAGAATCTACTGTTTTGGTGGTGGGAAGACTAGGAGGAAATGGCTGTTTCACAATAAGAGATAGAGAATGCTTCATCCCTCAACCCAAGGACTTTTAATAAATGCATTTCTACACATTACCACAAGATGGTGCACAATGACTACCACATCTGCTCCCAGTGGAGAAAACTACGTAGGACCTGAGAGTCTAATTAGAGATTCTGGGACTCCCCAAAATTTCAAGCCAGATTTAGCAAGTCTTGTCTGGAATTAAGACTATATACAAATGTTTTTATAGAGTTGTAGTATATGGATATCACTTAAGTGACAAAAACTTTTTACTATATTTCTGTTAGAAATGGCACTTAAGAAATATAAGTGCTCCCAAGTGACAAAAACTTTTTACTATATTTCTGTTAGAAATGGCACTTAAGAAATATAAGTGCTCCCCTGCCTCCACTCCACTCCTTATATCCTGCAAATTGTCTGAATTCGTCTTAACAAATAAAAGCTTACAGAGATTGATAACTTGAAAAATAAGGTTAAAAGATAGCTGACCTAAGTTAAGTTGTACTCTCATGTATACTGTAAAGAGACTGCATATTTCATCACAATCATAATCTGAAATTATATTTTTGTCACATATTATGTTAAATTACATATAATTAATATATGTTTTAAAGCCCCCAGTTCCAAGTACTTAAAATAAAATAAATTTATTAATATCAACTAGAAATGTATTTAAGGAAAATATTTAAAATTATCTTAAAAGGGCCATTGTGGTTGCTGGAGCAAGGGTAGGTTTTGCTTAAAAAAAATTCAGAGAAAGAAATAGAAATAGTGGCACCCATAACAAACTTAGCCTCACATCCTAATTTTAAATTCAAATAATTGGTCTCTACATAAGCTATTGGAGTTAATATTGCTAAAAGTACTACTTAGGCTTTTGCAATTTCTGATTTATGTTAATCATAGATTTACGGACAGAGTGATTTTATTTATAAACTAGAGGCCTGGTGCATGAGATTCGTGCACTAGAGGGAGTTTCCATCAGCTCAGCCTGCGCCCTCTAGCTGTCCAGGAGCCCTCAGGGGATGTCTGACTGCCACTGAGGCACGAGAAGCTCCCACCACCACAGCTGCATTTGCCAGCCATGAGCCTGGCTTCTGTCTGAGCAGTGCTCCCCCTGTGGGAGCACACTGATGACCAGGGGGCATCTCCTCAGTTGATTATCTGCCTCCTGGTGCTCAGTGTATGTCATAGCAACCAGTCATTCTGCTATTCAGTCAATTTGCATATTAGCCTTTTATTATAGAGGATGAGAACATCTTTTAATTTTTTGTCAAATATTATACTATAATTTTGTTATTTATTTATTAAGGAAAGGATTATATTGCTGAATTGAAGTTCTTGATTTTGCTCATATATACCAAAGAGTATAAAGAAAAGCAGCCCTGGCTAGTGTGCTCAGTGGTTAGAGCATGAGATCTCTGACCTAAGGGTTGTAGATTTGATTCCTTGTCAAAGGCAAGTATCTGGATTGCAGGTTCAATCCCCAGTCCTGGTTGGGCACATGCAGGAGGCAATCTATCAATGTGTCCCTCTCACATTGATATTTCTTTCTCTACCTCACCCCCTTCCCTTCCTTCCTCCCTCCTTTCCACTCCGTAAAAATCAATGGAAAAAATATCCTTGGATGAGGATTAACAACAACCACCAAAAAGGGGTTAGTATTTTTTATCCCTAGTAGAGTGTACCAACCATTTTAAAACCATGTCTTCACATGGTCTTCCCTCTGTGTGTGTTTGTATCCTAATTTCCTCTTCTTAAAGGATACCAGTCACATTGGATTAGGGCTCAACTAATTACCTCATTTTAACTTACTTCTTTACAGACTCCATATTCAAATAAAGTCAAATTCTGAGGTACTGGTTATTAGAACTTCAACATACAAATAATTTTTGGAGGACAAAATTCAGCCCATAACAACAAGATATATGTAGTGCAATTTTTTCTGACACTCTGTGGTTGCCTTTCCCTTTCTTGATAGTGTCTTGCTCTTAATTTTAACATGGTCAAATTCATCAAATGTTTTTATAATTAGCACTTTTTGTGTCCTATTTAAGAAATCAACCTACTCCAATGTCTTGAAGATCTATTTTTATTTCTAAAGGTTTTATTGTTTTCCTTTCACTTTAAATCAACTATATATTTGTAGATAACTTTTGTGTAGAGTCTGAGGTCAGGGTCAAAACACTGATTTTGTCATAAATCAGTAATTTTACATCTGTAGGTCCATTTCTGGACTCTAATCTGTTCCACTGATTAATGCATCTACCCTATGTCTATGTCACTCTTAATACCTACTGTTTAATAACAGGTCCTACTACCTAGTAAATTAAATTGTGCAGTTATATTTTCTCCTTCAAGTTTATCTTGATAATTCCTACTCTTTTGAATTTTTGCATGAATTTTATAATCAGTGTGATGTTTTGGGGGAAAAAACTTCTAGTATTAGGATTGCATTGAATCTAAAAATTAATTTGGAAACAATTGACATCTTTATAATATTAAATCTTTTAATCCTTAAAGTGGTATATCACTCAATTAATTATATTTTTCTTAATTTTCTAATAGTAATGATTTTTAGTTTTCATGTAATGATCTTGAATATCTTTTGCTACTGTATTACTATCTATCTAAGATTTCTGATGTAATTTTTAATGGTAGTTTTAAAATTATTATTTCTATCTCTTTTATTTGACTGGCATATAATAATGCAATTGATTTTTAAATTAAAATATAATCCATACCATAAAATCCATTCCTATAAATATACAATTCAGTCTGTTTTAATATATTCCCAAGATTGTGCAACTACCACCATACTTCAATTCCAAAACATTGTCATCACCACAAAAAGAAATCACATACTAATAGCAGTGGCTCCTCATTTTTTCCTATTCCTGGTCCCTGTCAACCACTAATCTACACATATATTCCTCTGCAGCCGTATCTTTACTTTAATGCAAAACAGAAATATATATAGCTACTTACCTTTCTTGGGTTCTGCTATAGTAGACCTATCTGAATGTTTAAAATGGGAAATTTCTGTTATTGATCTTTTTCGTATAATTATTTGATTTCCAAGCCTCTTGGGTCCTAAGTAAAAGACTGTAAATTTTTGCTGAATATCAAGTCCAACTGGAAAAAGGAAAAAAGCATATAAGTGATTATCCTGTATTAGAGGCCTGTTGCATGAAAATTCATGCACTGGAGGGGGAGGTCTCTCAGCCCAGCCTGCCACCTCTCACAGTCCTGGAGCCCTCAGGGATAGGAGGTGACCCGGCGATCAGGGGAAGGTGACATCCCCATCACACCTCTGCTGCTGCCACTGCCGGCAGTGCTAGCCTCTGCTGGCCCTGGCTACCTGAGCCTCGGGTGGCCCTGGGATGCTGGGTAGCCATCATCCAAAGCTTGCCTGTGCCTCGAGCTGACTGGGTGGCTGGGGGGGGGGTGCTGAGGGGACTGGGGGACTCCAGAGGCAGGTGTGCCGCAAGGCTGGGCCCGCTTGGAGGCAGGCCCAGCCTTGCTGCGTGCTTGCTACCCTGGCAGGGCTAAGGAAACTGGGCACCACTATCTTGTGGCTATGGATGCCATCATCTTTGAGGGTGTGGAAGTCAATTAGCATATTCCCTCCTTATTGGCTGTGGGTGCCACCATCTTTGCAGCCTGCTGCTCAGTTGTCTGGTCATCCATCACTAATCCCCCTGCCAGCCTGGTCGCCCCATGCAGCCCGCTACTCAGTCGTTTGGTCATCCCTCACTAACCCCTCTGTCTGTCTGGTTGCTCAACGCAGCCTGTTCAGTCGTTCGTTCGATTGCAACAGTCGCTTAGGCTTTTATATATATATAGACTAGAGGCCCAGTGCACAAAAATTTGTGCACTCGGGGGGGGTTCCCTCAGCATGGCCTGTGTCCTCTCGCAGTCTGGGACCCCTCGGGGGATGTCCACCTGCTGGCTTAGGCCTGCTCCCTGGGGGGATTGGGCCTAAGCTGGCAGTCAGACATCCCTCTGGAACCCTGGGAGCCCTCGGGGAAAGTCCACTTGCCAGTGGGGAGCAGGCCTAAGCTGCAGTCAGAAATCCTTAGTGCTGTTAAGGAGGAAGAGAGACTTCCACCACCACCAGTACTGGCAGCTGTCAGCCTGGCTTGTGGCTGAGCAGAGCTCCTCCTGTGGGAGTGCACTGACCACCAAGGTCAGCTCCTGCATTGAGCATATGCCCCCTGGTGGTCAGTGTGTGTCATAGTGACCAGTCATTCTGCTGTTAGGGTTAATTTGCATATTATCCTTTTATTATATAGGATAGAGGCCTGGTGCATGGGTGGGGGCTGGCTGGTTTGCCCTGAAGGGTGTCCCGGATCAAGATAGGGTCCCCACTGGGGTACCTGGCCAGCCTAGGTGAGGGGCTGAGAGCCGTTTTTAGACTGGTCACACCCCTTCAGGGTGGGGGTCCCCACTGGGGTGCCTGGCCAGCCTGGGTGAGGGACTGATGGCTGTTTGCAGGCTGGCCACAGCCCCTTCAAGGTGGGAATCCCCACTGGGGTGCCTGGCCAGCCTGGTTGAGGGGCTGTTGGGTATTTGCAGGATGGCCAAGCCCCCCAATGGGGACTTTCACCTCATGAGGGTGTGGTCAGCTTGGTGAGGAGCTGATGGCTATTTACAGGATGGCCACAGCTGCTTCAGATGGGGGTCCCAACTGGGTGCCTAGCCAGCCTGGGTGAGGGGCTGAGGGCCACATTCAGGCTGGCCACATTCCCTTCAGGGTGGGGGGTATCCTGTTGGGGTACCTGGCCAGCTAGGGTGAGGAGCTGATGGCTGTTTACAGGCTGGCTACAGCCCCTTCAGGGTGGGGGTCCCCACTGGGGTGCCTGGCCAGTCTGGGTGAGGGACTGATGGCTGTTTGGAGGCTGGCCATGGCCTCCAGCGACCTAAGCTCCTAACAAGGCTGGCTGGAAGCAGGTATCTGGGACTTATTTATCTTCTATAATTAAAACTTTGTTGCCTTGAGTGGAGGCCATAGCTGGCCAGGGCAGGCGGGAAGCTTGGCTTCCTCCATCGCCAGGGCAACCAAGCCTCCTTCTTGCTCCAGCTCCATGGCTGCCAGCCTCCATCTTGGTTGGGCTAATTTCCATATAGTCGCTCTGACTGGATGGTGGGTATGGCTTGGGGTGTGACAGAGTGACACCAATTTGCATGTTTCTCTCTTATTAGATTAGAAAATAAAAGCCTAATATGCTAAGTGTCTGGTCATCCATTCAACCAATCAAAGCATAATATGCTAAAGATATGCTAAGGCCACTCAAGCACTCACTATAATGTGCAATCAACAGGGGGCAGATGCTCTTGACCAGTAGGTTAGCTTGCTGCTGGGGTCTGGCCAATCATGACTGAGTGAGACAGGCTGGACACACTCTGGAGCCCTCCTCCGCTCCCTCCCCAGATGGCTAACCTCTCGCATCCCTTTCCAGCCCTGATTGTGCACTAGTGGGGTCCCTCGGCCTGGCCTGTGCCCTCTCACAATCTGGGGCTCTTCAGGGGATGTTAGAGAGCCAGTTTCGGCCCGACAGCAGAACAACTGGTCTCTATGATGCGCACTGACCACCAGGGGACAGACCCTCAATGCAGGAGCTGCCCCTGGTGGTCAGTAAGCTCCCACAGGGGGAGTGCCACTCAGCCAGAAGCCGGGCTCATGGCTGGTGAGCGCAGAGGTGGTGTCAGGAGCCTCTCTTACCTCCATGGCAGTACTAAAAATGTCTGACTGACGGCTTAGGCCCACTCCCCCTGGAAAAGCGGGCCTAAGCCGTCAGTCAGACATCCCCTGAGGGCTCCCAGACTACGAGAGGGCGTAGGCTGGGCTGAGGGACACCCCCCCCCCCAGTGCACAAATTTCATGCACAGGGCCAGTAGTTTAAGTAATATAAATCCATACATGAAATCACCTATTTGTTTTTATATCTCTTATACTTTTATACCTTTTGAACTAAAAGGTCTAATACACTCAGAAATAAAAAATGCAAAGAAAAAAAGTTTAAAAGTGAAAATTTATGCATGAGCATAAAAATAAAAACAATGTTCTCACAATAATTGATATTTACCTATCTTGGAAAATAAAATATGTATAAATGAACAGATAAAAATTTAATTTTGTTATTCTAGCCCATGCTATCTTTCACATATCTAAATATATATAATTTCCTTTAAAATGATTCATGTTACTTAAATCAATTATTTTTATATAATATCCCTTACATATATTGTTTTGTTACAGCATAAAGGCAATAATTTTTAAATGCTGTCATATTCTTTACATTCATGTCTTCATTCCTTCAATGAACTTACCATATTCAGAACTAATTAGATTTATGCTAAGTTCTTCAGATTTAAGAGCTCTTTTCACAACAATCTTTTTAGTCCAATTTCCAGCTTTTAGCATAACAGAATCCCTGAAAAAGAGTACTTTAATTGATGTATCACTTAATTAATAATCTGAACACTAAATAAAATAGTATGTTAATCTACAAGAGCTGATTGATCCTAAGATATATCCTATCTGGTAATAAACTGAAGTCCGTATTGAAAGTTACTTCCCCCAGATTCTTGGAAGAGGAACTGGAATGTCCGTGGAACTACCATTACCATAATTTTCTTAACTACACATTGACCCAAAAGCTGATTCCAAGTTGCATTGACTCACTTCAGGCTACCTGATATATAGTTGCTATCAATAACCCATGAGCTTATCCCTTAATCATTATCACTGCAAAAATAGCTATACATAAATTACATAACTTTATGAAAACTTCAATAGTATAAGATTGATCTAAAGTAGTTTGTATTTAATAACACCACAAACAAATCAACAACCAATTTTGTGACTGAACTTATTTTAGTTTCATATAATTAAGGCCATTAGATTTTGTTGTCAGAGAGAATAAAAATTTGTATAATGATACTAGAGGCCTGGTACATGAAATTCATGCACTTGGGGAGGGGTTCCCTCAGCCAGGCCTTCACTTTCTTGCAGTCCAGAAGCCCTCGAGGGATGTTCAACTCATGGCTTAGGTGGGGAGCAGGCCTAAGCTGTCAGTTAGATGTTCTTAGTGTTGCCACGGAGGCAGGAAAGGCTCCTGCCACCACTGCTGTGAGCCTGGCTTCTGACTGAGTGGTGCTCCCCCTGTGGGAGTGCACTGACCACCAGGGGCCAGCTCCTGCACTGAGCATCTGCCCCTTGGTGGTCAGTGAGCATCATAGCAACCAATCGTTCTGCCATTGGGTCGATTTGCATATTAACCTTTTATTACATAGGATATTCTCTATAAGTGTGCCATGGCTAGATGCAGGAGCATAATTATCAGTGAAAGGGATATCCTATCAGTCACTGCAATTTCTTTAGAAACCTTGCATGGGACATTTTAGGAAGGTATCCTCTATATACTGTCAACAATTAAGAGATTTCAGAGTCACTGCCATTCCTGAATTTACAAGTACATACAATAATATGATTAGAAGCATAGGCTCTGGAGTCAGAATGTTTGGGTTCCAATCTAGATTTTAAAGAACCTATATGTCCTTGAACAAACTGATTAAAATTCTCTTGCTCTCAATTTCTTCTACAAAATGTAAATAATAGTAGCATTTGTCCCCTACAAAGATTAAACAAATACCTGGAAACTACTAACTGCTCAAAAATATTAGCTATAGCTATAATTGATATCCTTAGAGTTTGTTTATGACATCTTGGAAAAAAGAGCAGTATTAGAAAAAACAACTCAAGTGAAAATTACAGAATGGCATGCTAAAGAACTAGGTATAAGGGAAGTACCTCCTTTATATATATCTGGTTGGCTGGATCCTATAATGGAGCTATAGTAGTTTGTTAGATTTAAATGTTGAAATAAAAGATATATTTTGAAGTGAATAGTAAGATCATGAATGACTGAAAAAAAAGCAACAAATAAGAAAGTTTAGCAACAGTGGACTATAGATACTCCTAAAGGTTATCTGTTCATTTGTTTCCAACTTTGTTCATTATATTACCAAATATAATAATATAAAACATCAGACTCAATGTTAGTATCTTCTTTAAAAGACAGAGAAACTACCCGATTATAGCATCAGAAAAATATAATTTAATTAATCCAACAATGATTGTATTATCTTTTCTACTCAGTGGATTTTTTTCTTTTATACTATAGACTTAGAAATAAAATGAAATAGAAAATTTTACACTTACATAATTTTGTGCTTAAAAACCAGTTGATTATCTATATCACCTATGATTAAGGTAACATAGTGAAAATCTGGTGCTGTTCTTTTAGTTTGTAGCTGTTCAAAGTTTCTTAATGTAATGGTCACTAATATTTCCGCCATCATGTCACTATATCTTGCAATCTTTAAAAAAGGATAGGCATAAAAAATATTAAAAATAGCCTTACTACTCATACTCAGTTCCAAGTCAGCTATGAGTAGCATTATTCCTGATAAGACAATCAAAATATCTAAAAAACAAAATATTTACCTGTTCGACTTCGAGTTCATATTTTGGGAGGCACATCACTGTTTCTTTTATCTGAGTTCCAAAAGGGGGATGCCTATTTAAAATCTAAAAACATTTATATCATTATATTCTGACCATAACACTAAAAATGATTTTAGTAAAGTACTTTATATAACAAATAGGTTTTTGTTGTTATTGTTGTTAATCCTCACTCAAGGATATTTTTCCCATTGATTCTGGAGACAGTGGAGACAGTGGAGACAATGGAGGGAGGGAGGAAGGGAGGGAGGGAGAAAAGGAGGGAGGGAGGAGAGGGAGAGGGACAGGGAGAGGGAGAGGGAGAGGGAGAGGGAGAGACAGAGAGAGAGAGAGTGAGAGAGAGAGAGAGAGAGAGAGAGAGAGAGAGAGAGAGAGAAAGAAACATCAATGTGAGAGAGATTGGGATCAAACCTGCAACCCAGGCACATTGTCCTTGACTGGAAATCAAACCCTCAACCCTTAGGTGCCTGGGCCAACACTCTAACCACCGAGCGTACCGGCCAGGGTAGCCAATAGTTTTAGTAACACTTATTACTTAAAACCTTAAGTTAAAATACTTATGACTATGAGAAGAAACATAATTTTACTAGAAATAAATATATAAAAGTTAAGCTTTAGAATTCACATTAAGAATAGATGTAATATTAGGAATAAGTGAATGTTAAATACCAGTTCAAGTTCCCTTGCATCTGTTTCTTCTATTTTTTTAAAGGAAGTCAAACCTGCATTAACCATTGCATTTGACAATGTTATACCTGTGGAAAATTAATCAAATAGCAGTTTTTAAACAATCTATTTTAAACAAAATATACATTTAAATGTTTAACTACATTGGTAAAAAAGTTAGATTCAGACTAATACCTGATTTATATTTTCATTGATTTCAGAGAGGAAAGGAGAGGGAGAGAGAATCATTAATCAGCTGCATCCTGCACAATACCTACTGGGGATCAAGCCTACAAGCCAGGCATGTGCCCTTGACCAGTATCGAATTTAGGACCCTTCAGTCCACAGGTTGATGCTCTACCCACTGAGCAAAACTGGCTAGGGCTAATTTTTTAAAGTTTTTAAAAATGTTTTCAGTTAAATTAGTTGGACAGTGACATTATTCAGTTGCTTATATCTTGTTTCAAACTGAAATAAAACATGCATTTGCATACTATACAAAAGTAAGAGGAATTCTTTGGTTCACATGATGGCTCAGTTTTATCATATGTCACCCATAAAGCAAGTACCAAGAAATACCTATTATTATACTCGTGTTTGAAAAAGACAACATGATTCAGGTATGAGAATATTGCTTTATGAAACTATGGTATTCTGAGCATTTCTGGCTTAGAGTTCTCTCTTGTCTGTACCTAAATAAGATAATTTTACTCTTCTGCTTAAAATTTCCAATACCTTACCATTGCATTTGGAATAAAACCACAATTTCCTTACTATAGCCAAATTCGCTTACCTATATGCCTTGACCAAAGCCTACCTCTCCTATTTAATTTTCTACCCTTCTCTTGATGAATATTGTCCAGCCACAATATATATTTTGTTCCTTAAATATATCAAGTTCACTTCCATCTTTGGACCTTTTCTTTTTGCTTTAAGAAACTAAAGTTTTAAAATAATACACTCATGAATGGATTTAACCAAGTTCCCAAACAGAAGATATTGTCAGAAGTATAAAATTCCAAAGTATTACCACTCTGTGTATGCACATATATTACTGATGATAGTATGATACTCCTATTTCTTTACTCACATCTTTATTCTTTCATAGAAATTTTACTTATTCTTAAGACACAACTACTATTCATAATTGCTTAATGTTCATTTCCATTTTCCCTCAAAACTTCTCCTGACTTTTAATTTTTTAGTTTATAAACATTGTTTAAAATCAATGTGTATTCTTTATTTCTTTCCTGATGCTCTTACAAGAGCTTAGATTTGCTTTTTTGTTTGATTCTCTCACTTTTCTATGATTAAATGTAGAAAAATGTTAGAGTTTGACAATTAGGGAGGCACAGAATTCAACCAACACCCAGACTGACAATAGTCTAAGGTCAGAAAAACAGGCTTTTTCAAGTACAATGAAACTTTTATTAGTAACTATTTAATCTAATTTCAATTTTTTCTGTAAATTGCTATTTTCTAAATGTTATATGGAACCTCCTTCACAATTCAGAGCTCTTGTCTTTGTGGGATGAGTGTGGCATTTGGTTTGCCAGGACTTTGGTAGGAAGATGACCCTTTTCATCAGAAATCTCTCCTCGAATTGGACCTTACTTTCACCAGCCAATCTCCACCTTCACACCAGCTCCCAGAACTAGTCAGCTCTCTGCTACCAACTGTTTTCAAATTTCAAGGAAATACAAAAGTAGGAGATCTTTGTTCTAAGGAATAATAAGACAATCCTTAATGATTCCTTACATAATTTTTTCATGTCTCAAGATACATATCCTATATAATAAAAGCATAATATGCTAAATGTCTAACCAATGGTCAATAATTTGGTCGACCGCTCGACCAGTTGCTATCATGTTAGCTTGCTACTAGGGTCCAGCCGATTGGGACTGGGCAACAGGGCTGGACACACCCTGGAACCTCCCTGGCAGGCCGACTCCCATCAGCCAAGATCAGGACTGGGTGAGATGGTCCCGATTGGCCCCAATCGCCGGCCAGGTCGAGGGACCCCCACTGTGCACATATTCATGCACCGGGCCTCTGGTAAAATTATAAAGCTAACTAGACAGTCAGTCATGGGCTAACAACTCTCTTTTTAGAGTTATACCTAAGAAGGAGTAGGTCACAAAGCCAATGGCAGCAAACTGGAAAACTCCAGAGTGCTTTAGTTGTATCCCGGTCTTTGTAAATGTCCCCCTCTAGTTCACACCCTGAACTAGATCCCAACAGACAGGAAATAGGTATAATCTTTTGTCTGCAGAATCTTTATGAAGATTAGTACTAATATAATGCTGCTATTGAAAAATATAAAGTTAAGGTACAAATAAGTGGTATAATTTTCTATAATGAATTAGGAATGGCAAAGACTGCTAGCTCTGCACCTTGTTATTGAGATCAAAACAAAATAGTCATAAAAGTGGAAGAGATAGCAATACTTATAGTTACCTAGTTACTAAAACAAAATTTCACTTTTGCTTTGAAAACAAATTTAAAAGAGCAATAGTTTTTATTGGGTTTTCTAATTAATTTAAAATGGAATCCTTTAAGCCAGAGTAAATAAAAATCAGACATTCAAGACAAGTAAATACAGTACCTCATTTAAGCCTACAAACATGGTTTTCCTTTATAGGTCTATAATCATCATAGAATAATTTTCCTAACAGCAAAATAAATTGCAAACATTGACAAACTGCCTGCCTATATTCAATACCTACCAATTTTTTCCAGCTGTTTGGATACATGCAGAGAATTTTCCCAAAGTTTACATCGAAAACATTTAGCTAAAATCAAACTGTTCAATAGTACAGCAAACTTCTTTTCTTGAAGAGCCACAAACTCTGACAACCCTAAAAAAAAGTTTCCAATATTAAATCTAGTACACTAGTTAACTGAAAAAATATTGAAAATACAAGAATCCCATAACATACATCTTGTAATTCGTGAGCCACTTCTGAAAATCTTTGAGGTATCTTGTGTCAAAGCAAAGTCTTGTATAGGAATGCATCCTAACTGAGCCTGAATAAGACTGGGGAGGAAAAAAAATCATTATTTATTTTTTAAAATTATTATCTCACAGTATTTGACATCATTGACTGAAATATCTCTTCTTAAAATTCCTCTCTGCCTTATTTCTGTGACTCTACATGATCTATATTTTATATCATTATTGTTGCAGTATTTTTTACTTCTTTTTCCCAATATCCAAAAGTCCGGTTCTCACTTCCCTTTTCTTCTTTATTCACCTCTCTTTCTCTCAAAAATCTCATTTCTTCTCAAGATTTTCATTATCTCTAGATTGATAAATTTCTAATGCTTACAAGGGCACTGTCACTTAGACTGTTTCTTTAACCTCAACACATCTAAACTATTTGTCATATTCTCCTTCAATACAGTTCTGTCTTTGGGTTTTATGATATGTAAGTATTATAGAAAAACAATATAAACTATATAATCAAGAAATATTTATTAAATGCCTATGAGTAACAAGCATAATGTTAGGTCCTAATGACTCTGTTCAACATATGAAGGCCAGTATCATATTAGTTAATTATTAGAAATCAGCAGCTGCTTGGCCACAAAATCTGAGAGCTATGTAGCAAAAGGGGGAAAAAGGAGCTACCATCCACTGTGCCCAGGTTCTCTGCTACTTGTTTCTACTGTTTACTTATCTAACCAGACATTGATACACAATTAACTCCATGGATGTAATTAAAATTATTAGACTCTCTTATATTTTCTCTTGGGGAGTATTTTCTAGAAAATTTGTAGTCTTAAATATTTTATAGGAAATAAGAAAAACAAAACAAATGGAGCAAATCTTAACTAATAAAAGCGTAATATTGAAATTAACCGTTTCTCTGGGACGGGGTAAGCCACGCCCACCAGCCAATCAGAGCGGCTGTATGCAAATTAGCCCAGCCAACATGGAGGCCACCACTCACGGACCTGAGTAAACGGCAGCTTCCATTGCAGCAGGAGTGAAAGTGAAACTGCAGCCCACTCCCTTATCCTCGCTCAAGCAAAACACGTTTGTAAGGAAATAACAATCATAGAATCCTTGGGAGCTGAAGGAAACAGCAGGCCTGGCCTGAGCACTAAGTAACATTGTCTCATTATAGACACCTCAAGGCGAAGCAGAGAGGAGGCTTCGTTAGTAGGAGGCCTCAGCTTAAAGGAACAGCATCAATTATAGAAGATAAACAAACCCCAGAACCTGCGTCCAGCCACCCTTGCTGGGACATTGGGTCAATGGGAGCTGTGGGCAGCCTTAAAGCCTGAAAGCGCCAATCAGCCCGTCACCCACACTGGCCACAACCCAATGGGGTGAGGGACGTTACCGGGGGGCTTGGCCAGCCTACAAACAGCCATCAGCCCGTCACCCAGACTAGTCAGGCACGCCAGCAGGTGGACATCCCCAGAGGGGTCCCAGACTGTGAGAGGGCACAGGCCGGGCTGAGGGACCTCCCGAGTGCACAGAGCAGCTGCAGGGCAGAACAACGCAGGACCCAGGACCCATGAATGGAAAGAGGCGGCAGGGTTGGCGGCCTACTTGGCAGCTCCCCAGGCCCTTTGTGAGGCACTGGGAGTGGGAAATAGGTGGTGGAAGCCGGGGACCTGCTTGGCGGCTCCTCAGGGCCTTTGTGGAGCACCGGGGAGTGGGAAAGCAAAGCAGCAGGGTACCGGTGAGTGGGAAAGAGGTAGCGGTGGCATCTCGGCCTGCTTGGCAGCTGCCCAGGCCCTTTGAGGGGCACCGGGGAGCAGGAAAGCAAGGCTGGAGGGGCCGGGGTCCTGCTTGG
>PVJC01034318.1:0-18894 GCA_004026665.1 Murina feae | reverse complement strand
CCCTTTGGTTTGTTCTAGTTCTGTGGCTGTTGGCCTCCATCTTGGCTGGGTTAATTTGCATACAGCCGCTCTGATTGGCTGTTGGCCTCCATCTTGGCTGGGTTAATTTGCATACAGCCACTCTGATTGGCTGGTGGTAACGGTCACATTTGCATGTTTTGCTTTTATTATAGAAGATGTGTGTTCACACACACACATGAAAAATATGATTTAGTTAGGATATCACTTATAAAAAATTTCAAAATACCTAGTTGAACATCTCATTTAAAGAAATGTTTTTATTGATATCAGAGAGAGGAAGGGAGAGGGAGAGAGATAGAAACATCAATGATGAAAGAGAATCGCCAATTGGCTGCCTCCTGCACACCTCCTACTAGGGATTGAGCCCACAATCTGGGCATGTGCTCTGGATCAAACTGTGACCTCCTGGGTCATATAAGTCAAAGCTCAACAACTGAGCAACACTGGCTGGGCAAAATCTCGTATTTTTAAGACAATGCTACTTTAACCATTTTAATGTAAGTAATTTTAAACTTTTGAAGTGTATGATTTAATTTTAAAGCAAATATATAGACTTCCCCCCAAATATTACATACCCGATTATTTCCACCGAGACTATTATATATTAATCGAAAACGTTTCCGAGTGTAGGTGCATCTATAGGTTCCTCCCATAAGATATTCAATAACAAGTCCTATATCAATTAGGGTGATCTTATATCCTGGAGGAAGATTTCCCTGGAAACAAAATATTAGTTTTAAAAAGACAGGATAGTATTTCTCAATAATTCCATGTGATGCTCTAAAATGACACATTTACTTGTTACAGAAAGCTAGAAGTAGCTTGTCTTCTTCCTTTTATAAGGAAAGAGGATTATAAAGTTAGAAGTCTCAGAAGGTGTGGTTCAGGACACAAGTATGGTTTAAAGGAGACAGTTTGGTCTCCACCACCCTAATACTTTACAGGTGGGGGCAAAGGAACTTCTAAGAACCAACTATTCCATTTTCACTGTCACACTTACCATAAATATCATTTTCCTGTAAAAATGCTATAAAAGTTAACATAATATGTTTCTCAGTGAGTCCATACTTACGTATAAATACTGTTTAAACAAAATCTTATTGCTATTTTACAGGTACAGAAGACTTTATAGCCTTGTCTAGGAATTATCTACTACTTATTATTCTGTTTAGAGCTAAAACTTCATTTTCCCAGGGCATCAATTTATAAATGAACTCTTAGAACATAATTCACTTGTGAGTTTGGAAAGATTGTCTGTTTCAGAATCAACCATTTAATTTCATTAAATAATCTTAAAAGAGTTTAATCATCAGATGACTTACATATATTAACCAATTCTACCCTCCTACCATCATCATTCTACTTCCCTAATTATTATTTCATGAATTTAGTACTTTTAAAAATGCTTATACTTTTTTACATCTTGGTTTCATCTGTGAAGTTTTTAATTTTAGATATATATATTTTTAAAATCTACAATTTAAAAATTAATTTTAAAATGTTCATCTTAAATATAAGGTTATTTTTATATCTAAAACCTCAAAATATGCTTTATGATTGAGAATGTTATGTATGATGTTTCATTTTAAAAAATATAACAAATACCATTATGGTATGAGACTACTTGAATGGGAAATATTTAAATTAAGCAAAACAATGTGAAACTATATAAATAACTTGTATAACACTCAACTTATTAATCTGAATCAGCAAATACTCAATTACTGCCGTTACTTTAGGATTTTTCCAAAACAAATTGGGCCACTGACGTAAAAAAAAAGAATTAACTGCAGTTCTTTCTGCTAGCCCATATAAGTCAATCAAAATGCAAATGTTCTAAACCCCCTAGACTAAAGGTCACTCCCGTGACTCAAGATTTCTGGGGGGAAAAAAGTTTTAATTATTTAAACAACAAATAATTAATGTGAAATTTTAAGAGGCAAATCCATAGAGCAAGGAATTCTAAAGGGTACTTTAAATACTTTAAAATTAGACTGTGCTGATGGTGTATAATAAAAGCCACAATAAAAGCCAGTGAACTATACACTTTAAAAGGGTGAATATTACGGCAATGAAATACTTTTCAATCAAGCTATAAAGAAAAGCACACACAAAAAATGAAATAAATGTTACTTTAACTAAAATAAAGTCTAGGTTCTTCATATGGGATAGGCCTAGTTTAGTATTAAATAAGTTATAAAACAGGAAATTACATCTCTATTTTAATTTTCAGCTTTTTAATAGTATATTCACTTAATACAATATTTGAATGAAGAATTCTAGAAAGCAAGTGTTTTAGTTCAGAAACTATTTCAATTAATTAAGTGAATACTTTTTCACCAAGAAAAATGAAAAAAACATTGGATACCAATAATATAAACAGCTTTTATTTTTCAATATTCAAAACTTTTATTATTCTTTCTTTAAATCCTCACTAAGAATGTTTTCATAGGTATGTGCCCTGACCATGAATTGAACCCGCCACCTTTTGGTGTATGTGAAAGAGAGGGAGTGAGTGCACTTGCACAGAGCATGCTTTTCAGCATTTTCACTGACAAAATCTGCCATTAATGATCATAACCCAGTGATTCCCTCAAAGTCCTTGTTCAATGTCTTTTACATGCCCTGGGGACAAATTTCTTCTGAACACAGGGAAAAAGATACATTCGTCCTATCAATGATCTTCCTTTACAGACCAATGAGCATTATGAAGTTCACCACACTTTATGATGATTAGAAGCTCAGGAGACTCGGTCATAATTTCATAAACTTTCTTTTTCTTGATTTCTGCCATATCATGCAAAATCTTTACTTCTGTCATTACATATTTAGTACTTATTTTATTTTATTCTAAAAAATGTCATTTTATTGCTCCTTTTAATGTGTATTTAAATGATTTTTGGAAACAGATAAAGTATAACTTTTTTAAATAACATATTTTAGGGAAAAAAGTCTCTTACCTGTTTGACATCTCGAACAAGATGAAATAGCATTGGATTAGTTGGACCTTGTTTCTTTAAGTAGAAAAAAATAGATTAAACTATTATTTTTTTTCTGAAATAATGCAAACAACTTCTCTTTTTATTACATACTAGAGACCCGGTGCACAAAATTTGTGCACAGAGAGGGAGTGGGGGGGAGGGGTAGGGGTGGTGTCCCTCAGCCCAATCTGCACCCTTTCCAATCTGGGACACCTCTTTCATAATACAGGACTGCTGGCTCGCGACCTCTCGCCTGCCAATTGCCCCTAACCACTCCCCTGCCAGCCTGATCAACACCTAACTGCTCCTGTGCCAACCTGATTGCCCCTAACTGCCCTCCCCCTGCCAGGATGGTTCACCCCCCCAACTGCCCTCCCTGCAGGCCTGGGTCCCTCCCAACTACCCTCCCTTGCTGTCCATCTTGTGGCAGCGATCTTTGAGCACATGGGGGCAGCCATCTTGTGATGGTCAATTTGCATATTACTTTTATTAGATAGGATTTTTAGGTATTAGAAAGTTTCACTGTATTTGCTCTAACAGTTTATAAATCACACAAAAATGCAATTTTTGAAATTCTATCTTATCTTAACCCATTATTTTTTATTCATTAATTATAACTGCTTAGTAAAAAATAAATATACTTTAACACAGCAGTTCTCAGAGTGTGGTCCAGGAACCCAAATGCCCCGAAAGACCCTTTTAGAGGGTCCATGAAATCAAAAGTATTTTCAGAATCATGTTAAGATGTCATATGCATTTTCTCATTCTTTCCTCTCAGTGTTCAGTAAAATTTTCCAGAAGCCTCTTGATGGGTGATATCATAAAATTAAACTCAAAAGCCAATATGAGAACCCAGCTGCCATCCATGAAGTCAGACATTGAAGAGATTTGTGAAACCATAGTGTTCTAATCTCTTTATTAATTCTTTTTGTTTTCTTGAAAAATATGCTTTAATGTTAACATGTAATGGATTTATTGTTATTATATAAGATGTAATAAACATTTCTTGGTTTTATATTCTAATGTGGTCAATATCAACACCTCTTTACATAAATAAAACCTCTTTAAAAACAGCTCTTTGAGTTACTCAATAATTTTTATGCTTAGGAACCTGATACCAAAAGGTTTGAAAACCACTGTTTTGTGATGTTATAATTAATCCCTAAAACTTTAAAAATTTCATAATTGATGCTGAAAGTAACTATTTTCTTAATAACTGAGTTATACAATTAAAAAGATTACTTGTGTTGCTAATGGGACCAATTTTTATTTTTATTGTTTTATATTTGCTTTATTTTTCAGGGATAAACACTGAATAATCCTTTTAATTTTTACGTCTGTTCGCTAGAGACACAGTAGCACATCAATAAAGTTCAATGTAACTGTGATAGACACTTTTAAAGGAAAAAAATAAAGATATAATCTCTATTCAAAGGTAATTTACAATCCATAGGGGAAGATATAATTGTATTTAACTGACTATGTCATTGGACTTCATGAAGGCAAAGGCATGGCATTTACACCAAGTTCTAAACAACAGAATTCCAGCAAGTGGGGAGTAGTTGAAAGGAAAACACAGACCAGCACTGTGTAAAAAGAAAAACAAAATTATTTTTTTACTATATCGGGGGACGGGGGAGAATTGCAAGTGAACAATGTAGTTGAAATACCCAATATAATGGGATGGGGTTAGAATATAAAAGTCAAATGAGAGAGATACCTAAAGCAAATGTTCAAAAACTGGAGAGCTTAGAAAATCAAGCTAAGGGTCTGGGTATTATTCTATATACTAGAGGCCCAGTGCATGAAATTGTGCATGGGTGGGGTTCCTCGGCCTAGCCGACAATCAGGCCTGATCAAGGCCATTTCCCAGCCATGGAGAGGGACTGTGGGAGGTTGGCTGTGGGAGAACACTGACCACCAAGGGGCAGCTCCTGCATTTAACATCTGGCCCCTGGTGGTCAGTGCATGTCATAGTGACCGGTTGTTATGGTCACTTAGGCTTTTATATATACACTAGAGGTCCAATGCATGAAAATTCATGCACTGGAGGGGGGAATCCCTCAGCCCAGCCTGCCCCCTCTCAAAGTCCAGGAACCTCAGGGGAAGACCCCCGCTATCAGAGGAAGGCGACGCCCCCATCATACCTCTGCCGTTGCCACTGCCGGCAGCACAAGCCTTGGGTGGCCTTGTGCCTTGGGCCAGCCCTGGACGACTGGAGGGCTCCAGAGGAGGCAGGTGCACAGCAAGGCCCCGGCGGGGTTGATGGGTGCCACCATCTTTGATGGTGTGGCAGTCAATTAGCATATTTTCTCCTTATTGGCTGTGAGCGCCACCATCTTTGAGGAGGGGCAATTAGCATATTCTCTCCTTATTGGCTGTGGGTGCCACCATCTTTGCGACGGCACAAGGGTCAATAAACATATTCTTTATTAGATAGGACTAGAGGTCCAATGCATGAAATATGTGCATTGGGGGGAGGGATAGGAGAGGGTCCCTTCAGTCCATCCTGCATCCTCTCATAGTCCAGGACCCATGGGGGAATCACGCCTAAGCCGACAGATGGACATCCGTCTTGCAGTCCAGGACCCCTTGCTCCTTTCCACCTGACTGCTGGCTCCTTACCGCTTGGTTCACTGCTCCTTAGCACGGCCATAGAGGCGGGAGAGGCTCTTGCCACTGCTGCTACACTCACCAGCTGCGAGTCCAGCTTCTGGCTGAGTGACGCTCCCCGTGGGAGGGCAATGACCACCAGGGAGCATTTCCTACACTGAGCGTCTGCCCCCTGGTGGTCAGTGCGCATTACAGCAACCGGTCATTCTACCATAACGGTTGCTTAGGCTTTTATTATATACACCAGAGGCCTGGTGCACGAAATTCGTGCACCTGGTTGCCCCTAACTGCCCTCCCCTGCTGGCCATCTTGTGTGTTGGAGTGATGGTCAACTGGCATATTACCTCTTTATTAGATGGGACTAGAGGCCCAATGCACAAAATTCATGCAAGGGGCTCAGCCCCTGCTGCCAAAGCAGCCACCTCTGCCTCGGCCCCTGCCACTGTGACTTAGTCTGGAAGGTTGTCTGGAAGGACATCTGGTTTAATTAGCATACTATGCTTTTATTATTATAGATGGATAAAAGAGCATCAAAGGTTTTTAAACTGGAAAAAAATATGGTAAAACTATGTGCTTATAAGAATAATTAGTTCAAATATTGATGTAAAGACTAGAAAAGAACATTAGAACAAAAAAGTGGTATAGTCTGTAAATTCCAAAGACATTAGGAATGAAAAGGAGGTGATAAATAGGTAGAAATTGATAAATAAACAAATAGCTTTGCAGAGAAGTCAAAGCTAATAAGCTAATATTTGGTTATAGTTCTCAAAGTATAACTCAATTAAATTCATATTGGTAAAAGATGGCAATAAGAAGGACAGCATTTTCCTTCTCCAATGCTAGTAACATGAAATCTGAAATAAAATAAGAAAGGCTTTGTGAAGAAAATAATTACTTTTCTGGAGCTCTTCGGAATATTAAAAAATAGTATGTAAGCTAAAAGGGCAACACCGTAAGGTCAAACACAAAGGAGAAAAGAAAAAACAGTGTGTAACTTCTGAGGCAAAGGAGTCAAAAGAAATTTGCTGCAACAAATGATCACCAGAAAAAAAGAAAGGTCCTCAGAAACAAGGAAAGTTTGCCACTTGCATATAACCAATCCACACTGACTACCTGTAATTTTTCCATGTAGTCTAGCAAGACATTAAAGGTTTTATAAAAAAGATCGAATATTTTCAGGTAAAACAACATTTCCCAAAGATGATAAAAACTTAGCTAACCAAGAATTTTCAACATATACTTACAGTGTTGTAAAGTTCTTCCAATCTAGGAATGGTAAGGAATTTATGCATGCTTACTCCATTCTCAATAAGAAGTTTTACAAATGCAACTCTATCCATTACAAGAGCATCAAGCATAGCTTGTTCCAGGGATCCAACCTAAGAGTATCAAAATTAGTAAGTTATGTTTCACACATTCTAATTTTACAGTTCTAAATGCAAGTCTTTCGGATTTATACCTTTTTGATTCTGAGCAGTTTTAGAATAAAATTTTAAAAATGGAAAACAGTAAAAGGCTAAGACTTAGGGTATAAAGAAAATAGATGAAAAGACATCTCTAGAGTACTATTCCTGAAAGAACAGTCTATAAAGATTACTTTGTAGGAGAGCAATTGTGACATGTGAGGGGTGGAGGGAGAAAAGAATCCATCATTAACTAAAATTGGGAAAAAGTAACTTACAGCAATGATTCTCAATATTTAGGAAAGGTTTTTAGAGAGATCATTTCAGTAATTGAGGGCCATTACTAACATTTGATGGGTAGTATCAAAGGATACCACAAAACACAAAATATGCCAGCCATCTCACTCACAAATGAATTGCCCCACATTTCACACAACTTTCTATTATCCTGCTAGATGCTCATGAGTGAAAACCCAGTAATATTGCTTTCCATATAAACCAAAGCACTCTCTTATGGTTTATTCTACAATAAACTTTCTAAAAATACAACTACCATGTAAGTTAGACAAGATTATACTTAGTTTTCTTTAGAACTTTAACAGAAATTATTCACCATTAGAGAAAAATCTCTTAACAGCAATATAACCTGTGATTCTTGAGTTGAATGTAATAGATGTTTATCAGCCAGCATTTATAGCTGTCTCTTATAAGTTTTAGAGACTCTAATTTTAAAGACTTTGACAAATTCCGAATCAAATACTATTACATTAGCAGAGCCCAGCTGGTGTGGCTCAGTGGTTGAGTGTCGACCTATGAACCAGGAGGTCATGGTTCGATTCCTGGTCAGAACTTATGTCCAGGCTGTGGGCTCTGTGAGCTAGATGCCCAGTGTGGGGTGTGCAGGAGGCAATCGATCAATGATTCCCTCTTATCACTGATATTTTTCTCTCTCCCTCTGCTTTCTTTTCTAAAATCAATTAAAATATAAACTAAAAAAAAAAAAATGAGTGGAGACACAACTATAGGGATTCACTGAGTATCATTAATAAAGGTTATATCAATAAAATATCATTAACATGTTAACATATTATTTTAATAGCTCATATTATTGCTTCTGTATATTTTGAATATTTTTAAAAATGTTATTAACTTTTAGAGAGTGGGAGAGATAGAAACAGTGATGAGAGATACATCAATCAGCTGCCTCCTGCACAGCCCCTACTGGGGATCTAGCTTGTAACATGGGCATGTGCCCTGAACTAGGAATCAAACCAATGACCTTTTCTGGTGTATGAGAAGCCACTCAATCCACTGAGGTACAAAGGAAGGTGCATTTTTATATCTGGTACCACATGACTTAAAAACTTTGTGGTAAAAAATCAATACCAAAAACAATGTTTTTTTAATACCTGCTGTTTTTCAAGCTTATCCTGATTTTTTCTTCAGAAGTTTACCATATAACTAACTATACAATTTATCTATAGCCACCTTGATTACCATTTCTTTTTCAAATCTATTCTCTATTTTTAGTTATTTAGCAAAGAATATGGTCTCCAAGACTTTTTTAATATACAGACTAAATGCATGCCTTATTCATGATAGTATTTCAAGATAGATGTTTTCTGTGTTACTTTTCACCACTTAGTTCATGTTATAACAAGGTAAACATATTGACATTGCACTGAAAATGCAACTAATTTATAAGAATGTAACTTATTCCTTTTCTTATATCAACAGCATGAAATTTATCATGGTATGTTATTCCTATTTTAGTTAATATTATTTCCTTATTTCTCTTGCCACATAACAAATTTTATTTTTTATTACTTGTTCTAACATTAACAACTTTTATTCTATTGTCCATTTGGTCCTCTTGCTGATCTTTCCTTGTCCTTGTAAGGAGTACTGTTCTGCTGCCCACGGAAATTAAGTTAACAACATTCCTGTATTAGTCTGCACTCACAACTGCAGAATTTCATTGATTCTACCATTAGGTGCAAGCATCTGATTACTTAGTATGGCTTTTATAGGTTGCCATTCTTGAGCATCTGCATTTGAAATATTATTTTTATTATACATCACTTTCATTTCTGTCTTTATTACAATTACGGCATTATATTGTGTTTTCTCTAATTGTGTATTTATAAAATATCATTTTTAATGTAATAAAATAATAAAAAGGGGCATAATAAATTTGTTTTTAAAAAGCACTGTTTGATCTTACTGGTTTATAACCACTGCCCTAGAATAACAACAAAGCCTAACAAAATATTCATATCTGAGAAAAAAAAGTTTAGTTTAAAAACAGTATCTGCTTTGTAAGCAACATTTCTTGATATACTCAATGCATACTTTACTAATAATCAAGAGAAAAAAGGTAAAATATTTGTCCAACAAAGTGTACATTAAGCATAAAAGCCCAAAGTCAAATAGATTACATTGTGCAGAAATCCATGAAATAAACCATATATACATAGAAGATAAAGACTGTCAAAGCCTTTATCTGAAGAGATAAAAATCCAATGAAATTATTAAATAGAATCAAGATTGGTTTATTATAAAAGTTTTACACAGTTGATTAACATTAATTTCTTCCTCTATAGTACTGTGATAAGGGAAGTGACCAAACAGTTTAGTAGTAGTAGTATATAGGAAAATACAAAACCCTTTCTTTTCTTAGGCCCTCATGTTGAAGATATAGGCTATATTTACAGACTCCAGAAAGGTTTTATGACCATACAGTGTATAGGAATATGCACTCATAAACAGAATTTGCCAAAATTAAGATCATGCTAAACATACTTGTCTGCAATTTGCTGTTTACATTATGTAGATAGAAAAGACCTACCTCATCCTCTTTAAAGGCAGGATAATATTCCAAGGTACAGATAAACATTTAAGCTACCCACCCTCCTACTGATTGAGATATATAATAAAATTTGGCAAACACTCCCTTTGTGCCAAACTGTGAATAAAGCAGTAAACAAAACTAAAATATATTCTTGGCTTTCATAAAAAGTACTTTCTAGGAGTAGAGTTAAGTAGCTAAAATATATGGTTTAACAGAGAGTGGTAAGTGTTAAAAAACAAGCAAGTAAACAAAAAAAAACAGAGCCCTAACCAGTTTGGCTCAGTGGATAGAGCCTTGGCCTGCGGACTCAAGGGTCCCAGGTTCGATTACGGTCAAGGGCATGTACCTTGGTTGCAGCCACATCCCCGGTAGGGGGTATGCAAGAGGCAGCTGATCGATGTTTCTCTCTCATCAATGTTTCTAACTCTCTATCCCTCTCCCTTCCTCTCTGTAAAAAAATCAATAAAATATATTTTTAAAAAAATAACTCAACTAGGCAAAACCCACTTGGGCCCCTTCCCTGCCTGCTGCAGGGAGTCCCTCTTGTCTCTCAATAAGCTTTGCTTAAAAAAAACCACATAGAAAATGCTGTCACAGAGGGCAGCTATTAAAATTGGGTGAATGATAAGAGTCAGATTGGGTAGAAAACATCTGATTAGAAGTCAGAGAGAGAAGAGGAAATCAAGTACAGTAGGTTATCTAGGAAGTTCAAGACAGAAGAAAACAGCAAGTATAAAGCCTAGAAACACTCTTAATATGTTCTAAGAACAACAAGAAGGCCAACCTGGCTACATAAAAGAGAGCAAAGAGGACAGTGGTTTCATGTAAGGTAAGAGAGGTAGTAACGGGACAAGTGTAAAATCTTGTTGGCCATCATAAGGGCTCTGGACTGTGCTGTGTAAATGTGATGTGATCCATCTTCTGTCTGTAAAAGGAGAGGAAAAATGAGCGTAAGGAAACTATGCATGATGCTATTAAAACAATACAGAAGAAGGATGATAGTAGACTGGACCAGAATAAAACTGGCTATTTTGAGAGTAGATCTGAAAAGATTTAGAAATGAAATAGACTGTAATATATTAAGAAAAACAAAAGATGACATTACAATTTCTTTGTCTAAGAAACTGGTTTGTGCTATTCAGTAAGACAGGTAAGACTGCAGAAGGAACTGGTTTAAACATCCAAGAGAACACTGTAATCAGTAATTTTCTACATAGAGCATTACCTTTTTTTTTTTTTTTTTTTTAACCTAATCCCTTCATTCATTTCTTCCACCCAGTCTCTGGCAGCTAATAATCTATTCTATTTATAAGATGTTTTTTAAATTCCATATGTAAGAGATCACCTGGTATTTATCTTTCTGTCTGACTTATTTCACTTAACATAATGCCCCAAAGGTATGTGTGGGTATGTGTGTGTGTCACAACTGTTTTATGCATTCACGCATGGATAACATGTAGGTTATTTCCTATCTTGCCTACTGTAAATAATGCTGCAATAAACAGGCAGGTACATGTATTTTTGAGTTACTATTTTCATTTTCTTCAGATATTAGTAGTTTGATGGCATCCTTGTTTATGTATATTTGTTGTTTTTACACTATTGTTAGATTAAAAATATAATCACCAAAAAATTATGGAAAGAAGCTTACTCCCTATGTTTTCTTCTAGGAGTTTATGGTTTTAGAACTTACCTTGAAGTCTTTTATCAATTTTTCAGTTTAATTTTTGTGTGAGGTATAAGATGGTGGTCAAGTTCCACTCTTCTGGATGTCACGTCAGTTTTCCCAACACCATTTACTGACAAGACTGCTCTTACTCCATTACATATTATTGGCTCACTATTGTAAATTAGCTGGTCATATATGCATGGGTTTATTTCTGGGCTCTCTATTCTGTTCAATTTATCTATGTGTCTGTTTTATGCCAATACCGTAATGTTTTAATAACCATAGATTTGTAATATAGTCAGAAATCAGGAAGCATGATGTCCCAAGCTTTGTTCTTCTTTCTCAACATTGCTTTGGCTATTTGGAGTCTCTTGTGGTTCCATTTCAATTTGGAATTATTTATTATGTATCTGTGAAAAATGCCATTGAAAATTTGATAGGAATTACACTGAATCTTTAGATTACTTTGGGTAATATGAACATTTTAACAATATTGATTCTTCCAATCCATTCTTTTATTTGTGTTTTCTTCAATTTTATTCATTAACTAGAGGCCCAGTGCACGAATTCGTGCATGGGTGGGGTCCAGCTGGCCCACCCTGATGGGGGCCCACTGGGTCAGGCCACCAGGGGAGAGGGGCTATTGGCCTGTCAGCCCTGCCCCCGATCGGGGGTGTTGGGGGCTAATTGGGGGCGAAGCCGACTGGGTAAGTTCCAATCAGGCCCTAGATCAGGCTGATTAGCTGCCACAGTTCATGTCATAGCCAATAGTCATTCTGGTTGTTTTGGTTGTTCCACCATTCTGGTTGCTGGGTTCTAATATATATACAGATACTTGTTAGCTTTCAATACACAGGTGTTATATCTCGTTGGTAAATTTATTCCTAGGTATTTTATTCTTTTTGATGCCACTGTAGTGTTTCAATTTAGTTGCTTAATATTTGGTTGAGGATTTTTAAAAGCTGCTGCCTAAGAGTCTGGCTTCCAATTAGCCTGAGTCTAGGTGCTGAGATCCTCCCGTTAGGGGCACTGGCAACTATTGGTTGTTATTAAAAACATAATAGTCTGCTTGGACAAGCACAAAGATTTCAATGACAACAATGAGCTAAGGCAGGGTTAAATGACAGGGTTCATCTCTTACACAAGGTCATTGTGTCAAGAGTGCAAGAGCTGGTTGTTTCATGTACTGTATAGAAATCAATAAAAGAAAGTCAAGCAAAATGAAAAACTAAAAAAGTGATGGTTATAAAGTTGCTCACTTAGCTAGGGAGAAAAATGGGTGACCACAATGAGAACTTCATAAAAAAAAAAAAAAGAAAAAATATAAGGATGTACAAAATAGAAGTTACAGACCTAAAGAATACACTAACTGAACTGATAAATACACTAGAAGGCTTCAATAGCAGACTTCTAGTGTAACTAGATCAGTTAACTGTGGAGCTAACCCAATCACAGTAGCAAAAAAAAAAAAAAAAGAATGAAAAGCAGTGAAGATAACTTAATGGATTTATGGGACAATATCAAATGGAATAGCATTCTATTATAGGACTTCCAGAAAGAGGAGAGAGAGAAAGGGGCAAAAATCTTACTTGAGAAAATAATAGCAGAAAACTTCCCTAACCTGGGGAAAAAAACACATCAGATCCAGGAAGCTGAAAAAATTCCAAATAAGGTGAACCTACCACTCCCCCTACCCTCTTGTAAAATCATACCAAGACACATAACTGTCAAAAGTTAAAGATAATGAGAAACTATTAAAAGCAGCAAGAGAAAAACAACTTGTTACATACATGGGAACCTACATAAGGCTATGAGTAGATTTTTTCAGTATAAACTTTGTCCATCTGGCCAGGTTCAGTGGTTGAGCATCGACCTATGAACCAGGAGGTCACTGTTCAATTCCCAGTCAGGGCACATGCCCACATTGCAAGTTCGATCCCCAGTAGGGGATGTGCAGGAGGAAGCCAACCAATGATTCTCTATCATAATTCTATCTCTCACTCTCCATTCCTCTCTGAAATAAAAATGTTATTTAAAAAAAGAAACTTTGCAAGCAAAAGGAAGCAAACAATATATTCAAAGTACTAAAAGAAGAAAACTTCCAACCAAGAATACTCTACCTTGAAAAGTTATCCTTAGAATTAAAGAAGAGATTAAGGGTTTTCCAAACAAGCACAAAAGGAGATCACTAAATCACCTTCCAAGAAATGTTAAAGGAACTTCTTTAAGCTGAAAAGGAACGGTGCTAAGTAGTAACAAGAAAATATAGAAAAGGTCTATCCTGCCTGGCTCAGTGGTTGAGCATTGATCTATGAAGCAGGAGGTCACGGCTCAATTCCCAGTCAGGGCACATGCCAGGGTTGTAGGCTCATGCCAGGGTTGACCTCTAGTGGGAGTCATGAAGGAAGCAGCCAATCATTCTCTCTCAACATTGATGTTTCTCTCTCTCTCTCCCTCTCCCTCTCTGATATTAATAAAAACGTATTAAAAAAAAAGAAAACATGAAAAAACATCTCACTGGTAAACACATAGTAAAGATAGTGGATTAATGACCTATAAAGCTAGTATGAAGGTTAAAAGACCAAAGTAGTAAAAACAACTATGATTATAATAATTAGTTAAGATATACATAAGATAAAAAATCCAAAAAAAAAATAACATTATAGGGGGAGTAAAAATGTTGAGGTTTAGAATGTGATCAAACTTAAGTTGTTATCAACTTAAAATAGGCCATTAGAGATATAAGCTATTATATGTAAGCCTTGTGGTAACTATAAAGAAAAAAAACACCCTTTTTGGTAAACAAACAAAAGTAAATAGACAACAGAGAAAGGAATTTATCATTAAAGCAAGTCATCAAACCACAAGGAGAGCAAGAGAAGAAACACTGAGAAACTATAAAATCATCTAGAAAACAATTAGCAAAATAATATATACATATCTATCAATAATTATTTTAAATGTAAATGGACTAAACGCTCTAATCAAAAGACACAGTGGCTGGACGTATAAAAAACAACCCACTGTATCTGCTTCCTACAGAAGACCCACTTTAGATGTAAAGATAGACTCAGACTAAAAGTGAAGGGATGGAAAAAGATACTCCATGCAAATAGAGAAATGCCCCCCTCACCCAAAAAGCTGGAGTACCTATATTTATAGCAGACAAAATAGACTTTAAAACAAGACTGTAATAAGAGACAAAGAAAGCCATTACATGATTATAAATCAGTCCCTCCAAATAGAGTATATCACATCTGTAAATTTATGCACCCTACATAGAAATAACTAAATACATAAAGCAAATATTAATAGGACCAAAGGGAAAATCAACAATAATAGTAGGGAACTTTAAAATGAGAGCATAACATTGATTGGGGGTGTACACCCATGCACCCAAGCATGTGCCCTGACCAGGAATCGAACCAGTGACCTCTTGGTGCATGGGACAGCACTAAATCCACTTACGTCAATGGGGAGATCATCCAGACAAAAAAGTCAATAAGGAAATATAGGCCTTAAATGACACATTAGACCAGCTGGCCTTAACAGATACAGACAAAGCATTCCATCCAAAAGCAACAGAATACACATTCTTCTCAAGTGCACATGAGACATTTTCAGGCCACTACACAAGTTTTAATAAGTTGAAGAGGACTGGAATAGTATCAAGCATCTTTTCTGACCACAATATGAAATTAGAAATTACACAAAGAAAAATGGAAACTTCACAAATATGTGGAGATTAAATAACATGCTACTGAATAACCACTGGGTCAAAGAGAAATAGAATAAAGTCAGAAAATATGAAAACTAATGGAAATACAACATAGAATTTGTAGGCTATAGCAAAAGCAGTTTTAAGAGAGAAAGTCAATGCAAAAAATGCCTAACTCAAGAAACACGAAGTCTTAACCTAACTTTCCACCTCAAGGAATTAGAAAAAGGACACCCCACCCCCCAAAAAAGCCCAAAGTGAGTATAAAAAAGGGAATAAATATCAGAGCAGATTAAATAAAACTAAGACCAAAAAGTCAATAGAGGAGATCAATGAAATAAGAACTGATTCTCTGAAAAGATAAACAAAATTGATAAACTAAGAAGAAAAAAAAACATACCAAAAAAGAGATTCAGTACTCCAATAAAGAAAATGAAAGGGGAAGTAGTACAAATGATACACAGAAATGCAAAGGATCATACGAGACTATTATGAACAATTATACGCCAACAGAGGGGACAAATCAAAGAAATGAATAAATTCGTGCACTGGGCGGGGAAGGGGGGTCCCTCAGCCCAGCCTATGCCCTTTCGAAGTCTGGGACCCCTTGGGGGATGTCCATCTGCTGGCTTAGGCCTGCTCCCGGGGGGAGCCTAAGCTGGCAGTCAGACATCCCTCTGGCAGCCCAGGAGTCCTCGGTGTATGTCCACTTGCCAGCGGGGAGCAGGCCTAAGCTGCAGTCAGACATCCTTAGTGCTGCTGAGGAGGCAGGAGAGGCTCCCACCACCACCGCTGTACTGGCAGCCATCAGCCTGGCTTGTGGCTGAGCAGAGCTACCCCTGTGGGAGTGCACTGACCACCAGGGGCAGCACCTGCATTGAGCATCTGCCCCCTGGTGACCAGTCATTCCCAGGCATTCTGCTATTAACACTTTGTTATCGGGCATTTTCCTGCCAAATCGCGTCATAACGCGGGGCTTTTTTGACATTTTCTCGCCAAAATTAGACATTCCATAAAATATTTGTATCTTTCTATCTATTTGATATTTTCCTACGAAACTTCCAATTTTTTAGTTTAAAAAGAGGTCTCTATTTATTTACTTCGCAAAATATGTGTTGGCACCCTTGTTTACAAGTTTCCCGCGCCCCACCGCTTAGCGGAACAAACAAGTTAACTCGTCTCCTGCGCTTTGGTATAAAAAGTGATATGACGAGTTTACTCGTTTCCCACAAAAAAATGTGTTAAGGTCAATTTGCACCTTACCCTTTTATTATATAGTATTGAAGCCTGGTGCATGGGTGGGGGCCGGCTGGTTTGCCCTGAAAGGTATCCTGCATCAGGGTGGGATTCCCGCTGGGGTTCTTGGCCAGCCTGCATGAGGGGCTGAGGGCCATTTTCAGGCTGGCCACATCCCCTTCAGGGAGGAGGATTCCTGCTGGGGTGCCTGGATGAGGGGCTGAGGGCCGTTTTCAGGGAGGGGGGTTTTCAGGCTAGCCAAGCCCCCCAGCAGGGATCCTCACCCCATGAGGGTGTGGCCAGCCTGGGTGAGTGGCTAATGGCTGTTTGCAGGATAGCCACAGCTCCTTCAGGGAGGGGGATCCTGTTGGGGTGGGTGGCCAGTCTGGGTAAGGGGCTGATGGCTGTTTGCTGGCTGGAAGCAGTTAGCTGGGGTTTATTTATCTTCTATAATTGAAACTTTGTTGTCCTGAGTGGAGGCCACAGCTGGCCTAGGCAGACAGCTTCCTCCATGGCAGGGGCAACCAACCCCGTTTGCTCTAGCTCCAAGGCTGCTGGCCACCATCTTGGTTGGGTTAATTTGCATATAGCCACTCTGAATGGCTAGTGGCATGGCTTAGAGTTTAGCAGAGTGATGCCAATTAGCATATCACTCTTTTATTAGTGTAGATAGTAATCAGTCAAAAACCTCCCAACAAACAAAAGTCTAGGAACAGATGGATTCACTGATGCATTCTATAAAACATTCAAAGAATTAATACCAATCCTTCTAAAACTCTTTCAAAACAAAGAAGAGAAGGAAACACTTTTGAACTAATTTTATACCACAACCAGACAAGGCGGTCACAAAAAAAGAAAATTACAGGTGGATAGCCCTGATGAACATGGATGCATATACACTACTTTTATGACTTTTTTCAGTTCTAGAATTTTTAGAGATCTCTATGCTATAAAAAAAAAACAACGTTTTACCAAAGAAGTAAATACAACTTATTAAATCCTAAGTAGATTAAA
Organism: Murina feae; assembly: GCA_004026665.1. Classification (NCBI taxonomy): domain Eukaryota; kingdom Metazoa; phylum Chordata; class Mammalia; order Chiroptera; family Vespertilionidae; genus Murina; species Murina feae. The sequence continues at coordinate 1,388 of PVJC01034318.1, read as the reverse complement.
ATGCTATAGAGGTGTCTAGGTAAACTAATTTTGCACTTTAGTATATTTTTCACTTGACAAGTAAAACATCAAGTCACAGCTCCGACAGTTTGTTAATTATTTAGTTTAATTTAATTACATTATACACATAGGATTTTTTACATACCAGCCATTGTTGTCCATAAACAAATACATGATTTTTGGCAATGTCAACTCTATCCCATGCCAATGTAAGGATGAGCTGGTCAAATGCAGATGCATTAGTGCCTAACAGAATAAAGAAAAGTTGATAGGTTCAATTAATTTATCTCCATTAAAATGTAAACATTTATGAATTCTTCCCACTCCCTTTTAACTAACTTACACAGCTGGTATCAGTCACTGTTCAGAAGTACCCTGCCTCAGAGAGGTAAGATTAACCCTAGGGTTGAGGACCTTTATTTTCCAATTGTAGAAAAGATACAGCCTTATTCATTACAAATAGTTCAGAATGTAGAACAAGAAGAATATAAAGATGACACATTTCTATCAGAGAGAGTACTGACTGTTAAGATTATGAAAAACATCCTTGCATGTGCTTTTCTGTGCATATATAAATTCATATGTACACTTTCAACTATTTATGCAAAAGTAAATCACACTCTATAATGTATTTAGCAGCGAGCTTTGTATGTCTTAATACCATATACCTTAGTTTTCTATGACTGCTGGATATTCAGGTTTTAATTTTTTTGGTAAGTATATTTGATTTTTTTGCTGACTATATTTACATAGTATGCTTTTGTAGAAGTCAATTTGGAAGGATATTTTAAAGATTTTTACTGTCAAAATATATTCCAGAAAGGTTATAACATCTATCAGAGGTACAAAAATACCTAGTAAAAAGAAAAAAAACTTATTTTTAAAATTTACTTTGAAAAAAAAAATATTTTTATTGACTTCAGAGAGGAAGGGAGAGGGAGAGAGACATCAATGATGAAAGAAAATCATTGACTGGCTGACTCCTGCACGCCCCTACTGAGGATCAAGCCTGTAACCTGGGCATGTTCCCTTAACTGGAATCGAACCCATGACCTTTTAGTACATAAGCCAACACTCTATACACTGAGTCAAAGCAGGTAAGACAAAAATTTACTTTGTAAAAAATTATTAACACTGACCAGCTTTCCACATATTCCTCAAGCATTTGTATTATTCTGTTAATACAATTAACAATATAAATTCTGGCTCATTTTCCCATGAGGTAATCATCTTTTTATTATTAATTTATACTAGCTCACTGTTATTCTTCACATTTCTATTCATTAATTTCTTCATCTATAAAATGAGGAAAGTAGAGAAAATATTTCCCTTTAGCTTATTGTAAAGATAAAATGAGATAAATACTCTAACACTGAAGAACAGTGGCT
>PVJC01034317.1:0-18896 GCA_004026665.1 Murina feae | reverse complement strand
ATAATTTATAAATTCATCATACCAATAATTATAAGAAGAAAAATCATGTGATTATCTCCATAGATATTTAAAAGGCTTGACCAACTCAATATATATTCTTGACAAAAGAAGGGCAGAGTGATAGAGGGAGAAAAGGAGGAAGGAAGAAAAGAAGGAAGGAAGGAAGAGTAAAGAAGAGATTAACCAAAGAACTTATATGCATACTAGAGACCCCAAGAATAGGGCTTCCTTCTCCACCGCCTCACTCTCTCCCATCTCTGCTGCCTCGCTCCCTCCCATTTCCACTGCCTCGCTCCCTCCCTTCTTCGTCTTCGCTGCCTCGACTCTGTCCCTTCTCCACTGCTATGTTTCCTTCAGCAGCACTTGGCTTCCTTCTACGCTGTCTTCCGTCTTCGCCCCATGTCTGTGTATGCAAATTAACCACCATCTTTGTTGGATTAATTTGCATATCTCTCTGATTGGCTGGTAGGCATAGTGGAGTGACACCAATTTGCATGTTACTCTTTTATAGGTGTAAATATACGTAACTCATGGACAGAGACAATAGTGCAGTGAAGGCCTGAGGAAGGGGCAGGAGTGGGGTGAAGGGGGTCAATGGGACATCTGTGATACTTTCAGTAATAAAGATACAATTTTTAAAAAAGAAAACCTCAGTAAAAGTTAATGGATATTTCTTTAATATGATTTAATTATAATGAGGCAACCAGACATTGTTGCTTCCCAATGTGCTGGATAGGAAATGCACAGAACCACACGGAAATATTCTTCCCACAAATTTTGAGTCTAAATCTAATCAAGCTCTAGAGCTAACTATCAATTTATAAGAAATAAATTTAAATAAATAAATATGGAAGAGGGAGGATTAAGTTTAAGATACCACAAATTCAGAGTGGTTAAAAAAAGTCATCCATTTTCCCCAACTGGCTGATTTTTAAAAAAGGTGGGAGTATTCTGATTAAAAGAAATTTAGAAGACATTACAATTCCATGCAATGAGTGGACTTAGCTTGGATTACCATGAGAAAACAACTATAAAAACATGTTTTTGAGACAATTGGGGAAATTTGAATATGGCTAAGTAGTACATAATACCACAAAATTATTGTTAATTTTTATATGTTGATGACAATGTAGTTATGGAAAAAATATCTGCAACTACACTGGTTGATCTATATTGGACTACATAAGACTTAACTAATGTGTTATCTCTGAGTTATTACCAAATCCTTCAATAATAATAAAAGGAACAGATGATACAAATATGGCAACATCTTGGTAACTGTTGAATCTGAATGATGGTTAGCTGCCGGATTTATTGTACTACTTTCTTCACTTTTCTGTATTTTTGAAATTTAATCAAAATTCAAAAAAATTTAAACTTAGTTCCCTGGTAGTAATATTTAAAATAACATTTCTATTTGTACATATACATGCCAGTTTTCTTTGTTAAAGCAGAAGATAAACATTGTCAACCCCTATTTTCGTACATGTGTAGTGTGAGGAGGGAAGGGAAAAAAAGCAAAAATCTAACTATTGGATTCTTTATTTAAATGAAGAGTCTGAGAGTCTATGCCATATATTTTAACACAGAAAACAATTTTTATAGAGGAGGTCCATAATTCACAAAATAGGAGACAATAAGGAACTATACTTTTCTGCTAGAACTGCTAAATAACCATTATTAAAAGAAGGAGCTATACTTTTCTGCTAGAACTGCTAAATAACCATTATTAAAAGAAGGAGCTTCTATTATGTTAAATGGACTCTGGTTGGTGATTTCTTTAATATGAAACTATATCAGAATAACAATGAAAGCTAAGAGTATGACTTAATAGCAGTTTGAGGTAAAAGTCAGGTTTTTCCATGGGAAATAATGTGATTGCCAAAAAAAGCTCATGGGATCTTAGGTAACCATATAGAGTTATATTTCTAGAATAAACAAAGTAATGTTTCTATTCTGCCCTGCAGTTATTAGACCACTAGTGGCCTGGTGCACGGATTCATATATATTGAAAGGAAATTAATTAGGATAAATATTTTAATGTTGCTATTTGCCCTTTCTCTATAAAAGAAGTGTCAGAGATGAAAGAAAATTAGTAAAATACATATGAAAATGATATATAAATTTATTAATAAATAAACAATAACATGATATAACAACAAAGACATGATATAAAACAACAAAAACATGATATAAAAGAACATTGATAAAAACAATGACTGATAAATTGATTAAATTTTATCTCACTGTATACCACATTAAGAGGAAAAAACACTTTCAGAGCGCTTGACTAATTAACCTTGTGATGAAGTATTTACAACTTTAACATCACATTCTCTTCAAACCTGAGAGAAAGCAACATATAACTGACCATGCCTAAAAAACGGGTTCAGCTAGGAATATTCCTAGTCTGTCTAGAGTTTGCCCTCTAAAATATTACTAGTCATCGCAAATGCTGGCATCATGGGAAACTTTAGCTTCAGAATGTCAACAAAAAACAACCAAATTCATGATTGACAGTGACAGATGGAAACACACGCCTGTGATTGGTGCCAGTGAGAGCTTTATATGCATTGCTCATGCATGAGTCAACGTTTATTTTTAAATTGCCAGTGCGCATCATATGTACTAGGTGGTTGATCAGTTGGACAGTCGGTGGGATGGATGGATGGTCGGTCACTTAGCCTTTTATATATACAGATACTGGGTTATTTAGTCTCTTTTAGTCTCTTTTTCAGATCATTCCTTCCACGGAAGGAATGGTGAAGGGCATTAGAAAGTGTTAGCTTGGAGAAAAGATCTTTCAGAGGCATCTGCAGTGGCACACTACAGATATTTGAAGTACAGCATTCTGAAGAGATAGAAAAAAATTAGAACTAATTAAGGAAATGATAGGAAAGCTGATTTTGGATTAGCATGAATGCTGGGAAAGGCAATCCACCATGGACCTGAAGTAGCCCAGCAAGACCCTGACTTCTCTTTGTTGAGGCCATTTATCAGTGTGGAGTTGTCAGTAAGCAACCACTGAGGGATATGTTGATTCCACTTTGGAAAAAAGGTGGATTATCTTGCCACTTATTTTAAAAGCAGTGGCTTCCCCAAGCTCAGTACTCTTAACCTAAGATGCAAACCTATTGTGTGCACAAGAGACACCTGGGCCCCTCTCTGTTCCTCCATGGGACGAGCATAAGAGAAACGAACTGAAATGTGATGTTCATCCTGCCTGTTAACTGCAAAGAGTGAAATCTTTTGTCTCTGACTCAGGCTTCTCTGTCTTCTACCAACATTCATGAAACAGTGAAAGACTAACTTATTAGCTTATCAGTAGGGTTAGATCAATAAATCCCAGGCCCAATAAAGGAGAAGCACATTACTGGGTTCCCTCTCTGGAGGTATTCAAAGGGGAATAGAATAATCCTCTTGATGAGAATACTGCATAAATATAGCAAAAAATAAAGCCCCAGATTAGTTTTCCTTGGATTTTCAATGTCATTCAAATTGCATAAATTCTATTATTCCTTTTGGGAAACACAGTATATATAGACTTGGCTGCAAAATACAGATTTTTAGCACTCCAGGAAGTCAAGATTGGAATCTCTAAACTCTGCTTTGACAATCTTCTTTCTGCTCTATTATAAGTATCTCCAACTTGTCTTATTGGAAGTTCATGGACATAAGTTTTATTAGTATTAATGCGAATTTAGTATCTCATGTGGTAGTAGGCATACTTATAACAGTGTTCTCTCATTGCTGAAGGCCTCTGATAATATTTATCAGAATATTTTGAAAATGTGTATAAAAATCTACTCTGGCAATTTAAATAAATGGTGTGGTTCATGTTTGGATCACAGGATAACTGGTTTTCACTGACCATAAACAAAGGTTTACTACCTTCCTTTGTCTTTTCTATTGTAAATGCTTTGTGCATCATACACATTTGTCCACTGGGTGGCAATATGTACTCAAGAATGTTTACTATTTCTAGTTTATCAGTCTAGTTGAATCCAACAAGATGTCAAACTCCTTTTTGCATCTGGAAATATCCATTGTATCAAATCTTAAGAAAGAGTATTATCTGAATTCAAGCTGCTACCTAGAAGTGACTAAGGAGATTTTAATAATATTAATACTTCCTACGCTTAACTCAGCCACACTCTTCTCTTAACATGTTCACACATCACACATTTGCAAAATAGATGATCCCTCCTGGTCTTCTCATTCCTTGTCCTTTTATAGTTGTTCATACCCCGCTTCTTAAACATATGTCCTTTTTAAATTTCCCTAAACTATTTTCCAACTCTAATACTCTTAGTGCCCTATCTCTTATTTCAGTGGCTCTTGCTTGACAATGAACTATCCCCCCCCCTTTTTTTGTCATTTTGTTTCTTGATTTCACTCCTCCACAGTGAAATCAAGAGCCATACAATTAAGAGCTGGTGTGATACCATATGCATCCCCTCTGGTTTGGTCCTACATCCTAGAGAAGCAGAGTAGATCTTGGACATTCATATAATCTTGGGAAGTCATAGAGTTCTTTTCACTTTAATTCTATCCAAAATGCAGAATACAATCAATTAACTAGCTCGATGTAAGATTTATCTTCGGTTAAGAGAGGGAAAAACTTCCAAGAAATGAAATTGTATATTACATATGATTACAACATGAGAAAACCCACAAAAATATATATGCATATTTAGAAAATTGAAAACAATAATAATAATAGTTGTTGTATTGGATGATGAAATTATGAAAGCTTGCTTATATTTCTCCTTTTGGCTTTTTCTATATTTTCCTATATTTTATTTAATAAAATATATTTTTTCAAGTGAAAAAGTATAACTGTGCAAAAACCATTTTTAATCTTTCTCCTTCCTTGATTTGAAAAAAATTCCTGTTGCTTTAATATATATTTCTATCTAATTTTCCAAAAAGTACTTAATAATACTTTAACATTTTTTTGAATCTCCACATGGTGCTGAGTGTGATGGGTGGATTGACTTATCTTCTTTTTAAAAAAATTCTTTATTTTTGAATAGCTTTTAGATTTATAGAGAATTGCAAATATCCCATATCCAGTTTTCCTTATTACTAGCATTGTACGTTAATTTGGTATATTTGTTACTATTAATAAGCCAATATTGTTACATTACAATTAACTAAAGTCCGTATTTTATTCAGATTCCCTGTGTTTTCACCTAATGTCTTTTTTCTGTTCCAGGACCCTTCTGAGGGCACCACTGTACATTTAGTCACTGTGTTGCCTTTTTGTCTGTGATAGTTTCTCAGACTTTCCTGACTTTCCGTGACTTGAGGAGTACTAGTCAGGTACTTGGTAAAATGTCCTTCAAGTGGGATTTCTCTGATATCTTTCTAATGATCAACTTGGATTATGGATCTGGGGAGGAAGACTACAGAAACAAAGTCATATCAAGGGTAGGTACTATCAACATGATTTAGTGCTATTGGTCCAAACATATGCCAGATTTCTCCACTGTGAAGTTGCTCTTTCATGCCATGCTTTCCTGCTTGGTGATGCCTGCATAGCCACCAATTAACTTTGCTCCACCTCCAGAGGGCAGAGTATATACAAAAATTATATGAAATATTTCTGCATGGGTAACTTGTTTACTTTCTTCCATTTATTATTTATTCAATACTTTATAGCAGTATAGTCCCGTGGGTATTTATTTTATAATTTGGATTATAATCCAATAGTATTTTATTTTCTTGCTCAAATTGGCCATTTGGAACTTTTTCAGTTGGACTCTTGTGTCCTTTTAACATAACTCATCATTATGAGTTGTTTTTTGTTTTGTTTTTCTTCCTCTTTCTTTTCTGGCACTGCATGTCATTCCTGCCTCACTCCTAGAACTGGCTCATGCTTTTTAACTCTTCATTATAAATGCACATATTAAAAAATACTGAATGTCTAATGCATGCAAAACTTTGCATTAAAGAAAACATTTTTTAAAAAGTCTCTTTTGAAATGTGGCATATCATGCATTTTAACTGACAAAGTTAGACAAATGTATACTATCATAATTCCATATGTTAAGCCTTATATTAGCCTTAAAGTTCATAAGTTCATAGTAATATTAGTTCATTCTTTGCTTCCTACCCAGAAATATTTTAAGGAGGGATCAAGTATGCTGTAGGGGATGGATCTGAGATAGATAGATAGATAGATAGATAGATAGATAGATAGATAGATAGATATGAGGCCTGGTGCACAAATTCATGCACAGGTGGGGTCCCTTGGGTTGGCCTGCAGGGATCGACTGAAACCCGCAGTCCAACACCTCCTGAAGCTCCTACCTGTTGCTCCCGCTCAACTCGGCCCCACTGTGCCTGCTGCAGGCTCATGCCCAATCAGTCCCAATTGGGAGAGGCTCATGCTGTCAAGTAGCAGCACTCACCAGCCATGAGCCCTGTGTCTGGTGCCCTCCCAAGGGGAGTGGTCTGCAGGATTGGGACAAAATTGGCTCTCCAACATCCCCTGAGGGGTCCCAGATTGTGAGAAGGCACAGTCCAGGCCCAGGGACCCCATTGGCACTATCAGGGCTGGAGAGGGAGTACAGAGGGGCTCCAGGGCGTGTCTGGCTCCATCTTACCCAGTCCCAATTGGGGCTGGCCGGCCAGGGAGGGACACGGGAGTTTGTCCAGGTGGGGAGGGACTGAGGGGAGGCTCCAGGGTGTGCCCAGCCCATCTCTCTCAGTCCCAATCAGCCAACCCCAACAGCAAACTAACCTACCAGTTGGAGTGTCTGCCCCCTGGTGGTCAGTGCACATCATAGTGAGTGGTCAAGCAGTCTTATTATAGCACTAGGGGCCCAGTGCATGAAATTCGTGCACTGGTGGAGGGGGTCCTCAGCCCAGCCTGCCCCCTATCACATATTGGGAGCCTCAGAGGGTGTCCTACTAACGGCTTAGGCCTACTCTCTGCTCCCCTTGGGGAGCAGGCCTAAGCCACAGTCTGGCCTCCCTTTGTGGGAGGCGACCAGGCTAATCAGGGGAAGCCACCAGCCTCATCACCCCACTGCTGCAGCCACTCCCAGTCACCACAGCCACCAAGGTGTTTTTATCAACACAGACTCCAATCCCTTCACCATGAAGAAATGACAACTTCCTTTAGGCATTTTCAAGATGTGTCTTTCATAGGATATGACATTTCTTTTGTTCTTTTTTTTTTTTTTTTTTTTTTTTATCCTCACCTGAGGATACGTTTCCAATGATTTTTTAGAGAATGTGGAAGAGAAAGGAAAAACAGAGAGAAACATTAAAGTGAGAGGAACACTTTGATTGGCTGCCTCCTGCATATGCCCTGACCTGGGCCCCAGCCAGGGAGGAGCCTGCAACCTAGGCACATGCCCTTGCTCAGAATTGAACCCAGACCCTGCAGTCAGCAGGCTGAGGCATTATGCACTGAGCCAAACTGGCTAGGGCAAGATATGGCATTTCTTAGCCTTCCAGCAGTGGACCTTCATTTTTTTTCTCCAGGAGTGTGGTGGAAAAACCCTAGATCACCTTTAGGGATTCTTATTACCCAAGTTATTAAGAATATTACCAGTGGCATACAGGGAGCTTAGCCAATGAGTGGTAAGAAAAGGTGTTTCCTCCGTAGTTCACTCTGATCACTGGCTCCATCACTGCCCCTCCAATCCCAGTTCCACCCCTGCCCAGACCTGTAACCTCTGGTCTAGAATGCAGGCCTGGGCAGGGGACCCCCAGACCCCTTTGATCGCCAGCTTCACAGAGCCCAGGCCCCTGTTATCACAGGCTCCGCCCCTGCCCCTCTGATCACTGGCTCTATGGAGCCCAGGCCCTGCGATCACTGGCCTTGCCCCTACCCATGCCTGAGGCCTCTGGCCCAGACCTTATGCCTGGGTAGGGCACCTTCATACCCCTCCAATCACCAGCTCTGCCCTTGCCCATGCCTAAGGCCTCTGACCTGGGCAGGGGACCCCCATCCCCCTCTGATCTCCTGTTCTGCCCCTTGGGCCCCCCACCTTCCCCGCCACCTGCCTGGCTAACAGGCCTGACCACTTCAATGGCAGGGCTGAGCCAGACTGGGCACCGCCATCTTGTGGCCATGGGGGTGGCCATCTTTGTGACAGAGTGATGCCTAATTTACATATTACTCTTTTATTAGATAGAATGTGGTATGGGTGTCTCCATCTTGTGGCCATGGGGGAGGCCATCTTTGTGACAGAGTGATGCCTAATTTACATATTACTCTTTTATTAGATAGGATTAGCATATTATGTTTCGATTGGTTGAACAGTCCACCAGTCACAGGGCACTTAGCGTATTAGGCTATTATTATTTAAGATATGTCTTTGTCCCCATTCCTAGCACTGAGCTTCTAAAACCCTTGGAATTTCCTTTTATGAGAGCCATAAAGGTGTCTTTTGTTATGTTAATGAGATGACTTTTGGAAAGCACCTAGGTTACCTAAAGATGGGCACTGGTTGACAAAAGAACTAACCCTATGACCAGAAGCTTAGAACTTCCAGTTCTACCCTCTAACCTATGAGAGGTGAGAATGGCAGGAGGTTGAATCATCACCACTGGTCAATGATTTAATCACTTGTATCTATATAACACTAGGGGCCCAGTGCATAAAAATTTGTGCACTCTAAGGGGTCCCTCAGCCTGGCCTGTGTCCTCTCGCAGTCTGAGACCCCTCTGGGGATGTCCACCTGCTGGCTTGCCTGACCAGCCTGGGTGAGGGGCTGATGGCTGTCTCCAGGCTGGCCAAGCCCCCCAGTAACGTCCCTCACCCCATGGGGATGTGGCCAGCCTGGGTGAGGGGCTGAGGGCCATTTTCAGGCTGCCAACAGCCCCCATTGACCCAACGTCCCAGCAAGGCTGGCTGGAATTAGGTTTCTGGGGTTTATTTATCTTCTATAATTGAAAATTTGTTGCCTCGAGTGGAGGCCTAGGCAGGCAATGAAGCCTCTTGTTTGCTTCAGGTCCATGGCTTCTATAATTGAAATATTGTTGCCTTAAGCAGAGGCCCAGCCAGCCTAGGCAGGCAGTTTCCTCCATCACTGGTGCAATGGAAGCTTCCTATTTGCTCTAGCTCCATGGCTGCCAGCCGCCATCTTGGCTGGGTTAATTTGCATACAGCCACTCTGATTGGCTGGTGGGCATGGCTTAGGTATAACAGAGTGAGGGTCAATTTGCATATTACTCTTTTATTCGATTAGATAGTGCCCATAAACAACAAAAGATGAGGTTCAGAGAACTTCCAGATAGGGATTCTGGGAAATTGGTTCAACCAGAGAGACTATGGAAGCTCTGAGCCTTTTTACACACACTTTGTCCTATGCATCTGTTCCATCTGGCTGCTCCTGAATGGTATTATATTATAATAAATTAATGACCTCTAAGTAAGTAAAATTTTTCTCTGAGTTCTGTGAGCCACTCTAGCAAATTAATTGAACCCCAGGAGGGTGTCATTGGTCAGATGCACAGGTGACAACTATCTCTAGGTAGCTAGTATCAGAACTGGGTGCATTGCAGAACGCCCAGCTGGTGTCAGAGAATTGCTTTCTGGTGTGGGGAATTGTGATATGGAATTGGTCCCAGAACCTTTAAAATAGGAATACAAAATGAGAGTAAGGACTGAATGCTGGGTAACCACCAGATTCTTGGCTTAGGACACTGGGTGAATGGTGTTGTTATTAATTAGGATAGAGGATACAGGAGGCTAAATAGTTTTTTGGAAGAGCTGGGGTGGGGTGACGGTATTTCAAAATCTGACAATTTCAGCATGGCGAGAAGGCATGGTGCACCATAGAAAAATAGTCAAAATTTGATAGGAAAAGAAATGGCAGGTACCAGACTATGAGAGTCCTTGAATGACATGCAACAAAATTGGGGGCTTTGTCTTTTAGGCATTATGTCTTGAATGTACTTTGGGACATAGCTGCTTATTTGCACTAATCAACTTCATAAATTATTAACATATAAGTTAGAATGCAAGAAAGTCCTCAGCAAAGAAAAACTTCCTTATTACCATTCATCAATCAGTATACCAGTCACACATATTTTAGTGCTCCTTTATGTTTTCTAAGGAGTTCAGTGCAATGGACACTATGGACCATACATCCCAAATTTTTCAAGATACTTTCACTTTTCTACAGTATTATTCTGTTCAACAAATGCAATCTGCTAAGATTAATGTAATCTAATTTTTATATCTTATAAGACTTTTCTCAGAAGCAAGTTCATGAATCATTAAAAAACTTAAGGCTCAACTCTTACAAGTAAGGAATATGTAGTCTAATCCAGAAGAACTCAACCCCCATTAAAGAGCCATGTATTGGTAAACTGTGTTTTATTAGGGTTCACAGATACCCAGAAAGTGGCTGCTGTTTTGAGTGGGGGAGTTAGAGAGGGTTGCACTGAGGAGAAGCTGAATGGTAGCATGGCTCAGAAGAGTGAACAGTATCTGAAAAGTCAGGGGGTGAGGAGAGCAGCATTGGGAAAGGTAGGAAGTTGGAAATGATCTCAATGTGGTCAAGGAACGCGGCCTGTCTTCGTTAGCCTTTTGACTCGGCCAGATGGGTTGTATGACTCCTGTTACTGCTCCCCTGATCCATCTCCTGTTCAGAATTCACTTTGTGATAATTTTTCTTAGGTATGAAGAAAATTCCTAGTTGTGTGGTGTATAGAATATGTTTTTCAATTCCCTTCTGGCTTTTTACAATTTGCATCTCATTCTGAGCTTTAGTTTTTCTGACATTAGTCCTAAATACTTTTGCTAAATTTTAGTTTCCCCTTGCCAACTTTGTTTCTATTTTTGGTAACATTTCCATTTCCCTGTGAGGTCCACATGCAGCCTTTTGAGTTAATGAAATAGAAATTCCCATTAGCGTTAACTGTATAATAATGAACTATTCTTCTGGCATATTTTTAAGAGCTGTGGATGAGCCCAGCAGGCGTGGCTCAGTGGTTGAGCATCAACCTATGAACCAGGAGGTCATGGTTTGATTCTGGTCAGGGCACATGCTTGGGTTCCGGGCTCGATACACAGCAGAGAGCATGCAGGAGGCAGCTGCTCAATGATTCTCTCTCATCATTGATGTTTCTATCTCTCTCCCTCCTCCTTCCTCTCTGAAATCAATAAAGATATATTCTTAAAAAGTGAAGAGGTGTGGATGAAATAAACAGATGGTACTGAAAAATCTGTAATGTAACAAGGATATAGAAAAGTGCCTTGCCCTAACTGGTTTGGCTCAGTGGATAGAGCATCGGCCTGCAGACTGAAGGGTCCCAGGTTCGATTCTTGTCAAGGGCATGTGCCTTGGTTGCGGGCACATGCCCAGTGGGGAGTGTGCAGAAGGCAGCTGAATTGATGTTTCTCTCTCATCGATATTTCTGGCTCTCTATTCCTCTCCTTTCCTCTCTGTAAAATATCAATAAAATATATTTTTTAAAAAAAGAAAGGAAAAGAAAAGTGTCTCCTGCACAGTCGGCATCCGATAATCTTTTCTAAATGACTGAATTTTACATAATAACCTATTAATAAAGAAGAATGCTTCTTTCGTGTTACTTACTGTTTACAAGTCCTGTTTACTGGCCAGAGCAAAAAATACCTTAGCCAGTGGTTCTCAACCCTCTGGCCCTTTAAATACAGTTCCTCCTGGTGTGACCCAACCATAAAGTTATTTTCATTGCTACTTCATAACTGTAATGCTGTTACTGTTATGAATCATAATGTAAATATCTGATATGCAGGATGGTCTTAGGCGACCCCTGTGAAAGGGTCTTTCAACTGCCAAAAAGGTCGTGACCCACAGGTTGAGAACCGCTGCTAGGCTTAGGCAGTTCAGGAACTACACAGCTAGGTGCTAGCTTCCCCTTCATCAAGTCAAACTTTGATTTCTGTGGCTCCAGGTTAAGATGAGGGAAGTTCAGGGTCCTGGTGCCTTTACCCCCACCCCTGCCTAGTTTCAGGGGGCCCTAGCTCAGGAATCTGCACGAAGTGTATCAAAACACTAGTCAAGGGGCTGACCTCCACTGCAACTATTTGTTTACAAATAGGAGCTCTGAACACTTTGAAACAGTTTGTTCGTTACAGTTGGTGAGCATTCCTTTTATAATTTGTTTACACCATGTGTTGAATAAACTAAGGACACCACGGATAGAGAACAAAAGTAAAATTAAAATTCAACTAGCCTTACTCTGGTGGCTGATCATAAATTCTAAATTAGCAAAGTGCAAATTAATAAGAGTTCATTATCTGTGTCTTTATATGTAACTGTATAGGGTTCACATGCATGTGAATTAAGAGTCATAGCAATTTAGAACAGGAAGGAAACATTAAAAAATTCTGTTCAAAGCCTACATTTTGCAGATGAAGATTGTTCTTTTACTTGTACCCGAGACTAGTTCTATGTTTAAACAATCCAGAAATAACCTTCTTTACAGATATAATTTGCTGTGATTCCATGGCTCCACTGAGCACATTCAATGTTATGTAACGCTCTTCTATTAATTGTCTTATCATGTCCTATACGTCTCCTGGAACTTTGAAGGCAGGGGCTTTGTTTTATTTACTTTGTGTCACCCACAGTGTCTGTTCCAGTCCAGCCCCACATCTGATATGGGATGGCATGTCAGTCCATCTGCAGACAGCCTGATTCTTCACTGAGATGAAGAAAACAGCCATTAAGGAGCTAGGACTCCTGCAGGCTTTGCAAATTTTCTTCTCCTTCAGGACATCCGGTAGTTTCCCTGAATAACCTTATTTGCTGTTTGGAGCCTTGTTGTCTGCACTCTTCACCTGATAGTTATGAAGCTGTGCCCCAAAGTTCAGACCCTCCCACCTCAGTGTTCCCCCACCTATACCAACAGCAGCATTGGACTGGGCTGGACTTGTCATTCCCTGGTTTGGACACAAATTGGAATTGCTGCTGCTCCCCAGCCTCCTCCTTCAATGTGCTCCTCAGATCAACTTCCTTCGTCCTAAAGGACTGTACGGTAAGTAACTCAAGCAGCCTACTGTGATCCACGCTGAGAGTTCCAGCCATTGCTTACCTGGCACTGCTACGTAAAACAAATTGGTACTGAAAATTCAAAAGAATGAATGTTGGCATTAATTGTATGCTCAACATTTGCCGTATCAGACCCTGTTCTGGCTACTAGCGATGCAGCAGGGACCAAGACTAAATCCATGCCCTCAGAGAGTTTACATCAGTCATGATAAACAAATAAACGACTAGATATAAATATAAATAAATGAATATAAAATCACCGCTAAAATGTAAGTGCTGTGTAGAAACATAAAGCAGAAAAAAGAACAGAAAATAACAGGAGGGAGTATTGTTTCAGGAAGAACGGTCAGGGAAGGTGTGAACTTAGAGACATTTTGGATTCATCTCCAAATAGATGGTATTTAAAGCCAGAGGAGAAGTGAGGTCATCTAGAGAATAAATGCAATTAGTGAAGAGAGGTCTGAAGATTTGACCTCTGGGAATTCCAACATTATGTTAGATAAGGAAGATGAGGAGGGTTCAGGAAAGAAGGTCAGGAGGGAATAGCCACTGAGGTAGAAGGACAGGAAGGAGAGGGTAGTGTTTTGGAAGTCAATTTGAGAAAGTATTTCAAAAGGGGGGACAACCAACTGACAGCAAGAACTGACCTTTGAATCTGTCAATGTAGAAGTTAAAGGTGATCAAGGAGGTAGCAGTTTTATTGCGATGGAGGAGACCCTGATTAGGGTCTGCTCGAGATGGAACAAGAACTGGAGGGAGTGGATAACCCAGTACCCAGTGCTTTGAGGTGCGCTGCTGCAAAAGGAAGCAGAAGATTACAATATCCAGAGAGGGCAGGGGGATCAAGAGAGGCTTGATTTTTCTAAGATGGGAGAAGTCACAGCATTTTCATGTGCAAGGAGAAAACTCGTGTTGCAAGAGCGGGGTCATTGTACGGGTAAGAGGCAATATGCACACAGACCACATTCCCCCAGCAAAAAAAGAACTTTCAGCCAAAGACTTAGTCAAAACATTTCAAAAGAACACAGATAGTCAATGGTAACTTCACCACTGAGCAATCATGCATTTCATTTCTGCTCTGTTTTGCTTTCTCATCATTAAGTCACTGATCATGATATAAGTGAAGTTATAATGATAATATTAATGTCATAAAGAATTGTAGACACTGATCCTTCGTGACGTCAGTGGATCTTAATGAGTTACTTTCAGTTTCTAAACCCAGAACAACTTGAGATTTCCTCTCTGCAGGGTATGATGAATAATCTGTTACGTTATTAAGATTAGAACCATGTTATTAAAACAATAGCAGCTTCCTTTCTGTAGCACTTCTGTTAATGGGGTTTTGATTTTCTCCAGGAAAGCCTCCGGAAAAACAAACAACAAACAAACAAACAAACAAAAAAACAAATGGGAAAAGTATGATCCTATGAATAGAAAATACAACCTTTCCTGTTTAGGCTTTTCTCTTTAGAGTACCTCAGTTATAAGTTCCCACGCATAAATAGGAGTAAAACCTGATCAGAAGTCCAATCTACTTTTTCCTAGAAAAAAAAAAAATGTTTTCCACCAGATAAAAAATTTAGATAAGGCAAATAAGAAACAAGATTTTCAGGACATCAGAGCTGTGGTCAGAAAGAGGAGCACACTCAGTGAATATAAAGCCTTAATTAAGACAGATGTGATTGATTCCTGTTACGTAAAACTAGAGATTTTTAACTCTGGCCCATGTTTCCAATGGTTAGAGCATCAATCTGCACACCAAAGGGTCTTGGGTTCAATTCCTGGTCAAGGGCACATACCTGGGTTGCAGGTTTGATCCCCAGCCCTGGGTTGGGCAAGCACGGGAAGCAAACAATCAATGTGATGTTTCTCTGTTTCTTTCTTTCTCCCTCCGTCCCTTCCAATCTCTCTAAAAATCAATGGAAAAATATCCTTAGGTGAGGATTAACAACAACAACACACACGAAAAAAAAACTAGAGATTTTTAGATCTAGAATAAAATATTAAAGATCATTTATTCTAACCACTTTACAGATAAATAAACTCAGGCCCAAGTGATTACATAACATACAAAGATGCTGAGGTGATTACTGGCTATGTTGGATGAGTTTTAAAATTAATAAAAAGAAAACTGAAATAATAATCATAGTAATAATAATTATAACATTATTAAATGCTTTCATATACCAGGTAATGTGCTGACCACTTTACTGGTATAGTCATAACCTCATTTAAAGTTCATAGCATCTCTATGAGATAAGGAGTAAGAGATTTCTTTTTTTTAATTGAATTTATTAAGGTGACATTGTTTAATAAAATTATATAGATTTCAGTACACAATTCTACAATGCATCATCTGTATATGGTATTGTGTGTTTACCAACCCAAGCTGAGTCTACTTACATCACCATTTATCCCCCCTTTACTCTCTTGTATCTTCTTAACCCCAATATGCCCTTTCCCCCTTATCCCAATCACCATACTATTGTCCTTGTCCAAGAGTCTTGCTTTTTTATTCTTTACTTAAACCTTTCATCCATTTCACCCAGCCCCCATCTTCCCCCACGACAATTGTTAGTCTGCTTTCTGTATCCATGAGTCTGTCTCCATTTTTAACCAACTGTTTCTTAATTGACTTACAAAGTTCATCACTTATCTCCATTTCCTTCTCTGTGGAGAAAAAAAAAAGACTGATGCCTAGACCATATTGAATGATTGAGGCTGGTAAATTTATTTCCATTTATCTAATCTGTAATCTGCAGGCACAATTTACATTGGTATCTGCATCTATTAGGAACTTTTTAAAAATATAAATTATGAAACCACATCCAGACTCCCATGACTAGATGTCATGCTCATTGCCTTATCTCCCTCAACTCACATAATGCTCCCATGGAGAGTTCCTTATGCCCTTTGCCTGAGGAAAAAATAATTTTGTTCTGGTTTACAGATGTTTCTGCCCAAATGCCAGCACTAGGCATTCAAAGGGACATAAACAACAATGGAAAACAAAAACCTTCTTATTCAATACAATTTCAAACATTACATTTCATGGTAAACTTTGCCTAAGGAGGAAAATGTCTTATTTCAGGAAATTATCCTCAATTTTAATCATATAGCACCAGAAACATCACACAAATAACACATTTACATTAGTAGGTAATCTATTGAGTTCAATTAAACAATTGATTCATTCGATAGTTATAAAGTACCAGAGGCCCGATGCACAACATTTGTGCACTGGTGGGTGGGGGGCCATCAGCCCGGCCTGCACTCTCTTGCAGTCCGGGACCCCTTGAGGAATGTCTGCCTGCTGGCAGGCAAACATCCCTCTCGCAGTTTGGGACTCTCACTGTCCAGGACCCCTAGCTCCTTACCACCTGCCTGCAGCAGAGGCAGGAGAGGCTCCCACTACTGCTGCTGCACTTGCCAGTTGTGAGCTCTACTTCTGGCTGAGTGGTGCTCCCCCTGTGGGAGTGTGCTGACCACCAGGAGGCAACTCCTGCATTGAGTGTCTGCCCCTTGGTCAGTGCGCATCATAGTGATGGGTCATTTCCTGTTCAGTTAATTTGCATATTCACCTTTTATTATATAGAATAGTCTGCTTTGATAACTAATACTCTAGCA
The DNA here is from genome assembly GCA_004026665.1 of Murina feae. Lineage (NCBI taxonomy): Eukaryota > Metazoa > Chordata > Mammalia > Chiroptera > Vespertilionidae > Murina > Murina feae. Next base: position 2,265 of record PVJC01034317.1, on the reverse strand, counting down.
AATGGTGCATGTTCTTTAAGGGAACACCATCTCTTATTAATTAGCTATGCCACAGTAATGCTGTTGAGACTCAGTGGTACTGAGGAGTAATGTGACCAGAAAGGGGACTTGGCCCTTCGTGGGTCTGCCTAGGACTGGCCGGTAGTGTACAGGTTCTTAACTTCATGCAGGAACATTTCAGAGCAGGAGTCCAGGTGACTATAAGGGAACATTTTGTTTAAAGCTGGGGAGGGACAGTAAAACAAGAAAGAGCTTACATAGAAGAAGAAACAGTAGAGCCTAGGCCGAGTTGCCTTAGCTCTGTGGGAAATCAGAGAAAAGTGGGCCTTGGGAACAGGTTCAGGGTTTGCTTGGGACAAGCTGCCACTGCTCATTGCTCCCTTGGTTGCAAGTGTTTAGGAGATGCATGCCAATGGAAGAAGTAGGATAAGAAGAAGGGGAAGGGAATGGCATGCAGGCTGCTCCTCAGAGCGAGAGCAAAGCTGGGTCCTTTGTCTTGAGGCTTATTATTTCTTTCTTATAATCAGTAATCTTAGGGAAAGTCTTAGAGGAGGATTTCAACAACATATTCGTCAGTTATCTAGGGTCAAATAAGAAAACACTGAATAGACCATTGTGTTCTTTGGTCTTGAAAAGTAGAAAGGATTATGGGTCATAACAAGGAATTATGACTTTCAGCTCTGTTAGCCACCACAAAGCTATTACTACAATATTCTACAGCAATATTTCCAATATAAAATGGCTCCTTATATTTTTGTTCAGAAGAGTCTTCACAAGCTAATGTCTGCAGAACCTTAACCATAACCCTGTTATGGCAAATTATAGTTACCATATTATTGTTTCCATGTTTAAAAAGAGAAACTAGAGAGAGAAATGAAAAAACAAACAAACATGCATTTCACTTTGGTAAATTAACAAATCACTGGGAGAATCTAAGATAAGCCAAGAATAAAAAGATTTTTAATTCTTTAAACAAAACATTTGGTGACTGTTAGGGCACAAAACCAAATCTAATCACTAAGGCTTACTTTTGTGTAGCTTGTCAGAGAGAAATTTAATAAGCACATTTAATGCTTAGGCAAGAACCAGCATAATTATGAATATTAAAAGCATTAAGAAGCTTGGTGAATCAGAACAATTTTTCTGTGGTATCATTTTACACTGGAGGATATTTGTCTTTTATTTCTTTCAGTGAGTATCATGTTTGTTAATTGAGGTCTGGATTTTGGTTAACTTCAGTTATACTGATTGTAACACTGAATTCCAATATTTTGTTACTTCAGTTTTCCCACTTTTTCCCCTAATTCCCAAGCTTGCCAGCACTACAGGGACTCCTTTCATGGAGACTTAGTGTTGAAATCTGTCTTAGTTTTGTGAGTTTCTTACACAAAGGTCAAGTCAAAGCTGCAGACATTGGTTCCCCTCCTTGATGACTGAGCATTGCAGCTAAGTTGGGCCTGTTTTTCAGGTCACCTTCACTTTTGAATCTATTAGACAGCACAGTCAACAGGTCTTTGATGGAATCTGGAAGTAATGACAAGAAAAAATATATACATCGCTCAATGTCAAGTCTAGGTACCCAGACGATATCTTATTTCTCAGTGGGCACACATCCTTAGAAATTTTTAGGAGCTGTTCCCACTTGTGAGCATTTGCTATAAAAATAGAAGCTCAGTGTCTCTAACTCCTGAAAGGATATTTGTTTACACAAAAGAGAGGTGAGATGATGGCATGATGTTTTAAAATGACTTGTCTATGAACATATGTGACCAGATCATTCTTATAAGGAACTATAGCTATTAGAAATCAATATTTTTTCTTATTATTTTCTTTGTCTTATTTTTAGAGACTTGTGGATGGAAAAACCTATTGGCCCTCTTACTTTAGATCAGAAGGTAAGCATTTTCTCATCATGAGATAAATTATTTGGGAAAGGGTATATTAAAGAGATAGAGCAATTTGAGATGGGAATGCTCAGCCTATTTCTATGCCAATAATGGATTTTTACCTTACGGCTATGTTTGAAAGTTTCCTCAGCCTGCTTGTAAGGGCTAGAATTTATCAATTCAAGCATTTCCAGTTTGATATCTCAACATCTGAATTTTACACAGTTGTTTCTAGCTAGAAGGTAATTTGTCTGGTTCTTTATAAAAAATATTGAAATAATAGAAGTTTCCAGGAACTTTTTTTTTCTTATAAGACTAAACTGCTTCAATAGTCAGTTTCCAGATTAAATGATTATGTCCTTAATTATTCCCATGGTTC
>PVJC01034316.1:0-18894 GCA_004026665.1 Murina feae | reverse complement strand
GCCTCTGATTCTATTCTATTCACCAGTTTATTCTGTTCATCAGATTTTTTTATTCACTTGATTTTTAGGTTCACTTGTTGATAGATATGTATTTGTTGTTCATAATTTTTATCTTTACTTTTTCTTCTTCTTCCTCTTCTCAAAGGATACCTTTCAGCATTTCATATAATACTGGTTGGGTGGTGATGAACTCCTTTAGCTTTTTCTTGTCTGTGAAGCTCTTTATCTGATCTTCAATTCTGAATGATAGCTTTGCTGGGTAAAGTAATCTTGGTTGTAGGTTCTTGCTATTCATCACTTTGAATATTTCTTGCTACTCCCTTCTGGCCTGCAAAGTTTCTGTTGAGATATCAGTTGACAGTTGTATGGGTTCCCCCTTATAGGTAACTGGCTGCTTTTCTCTTACTGCTTTGAAGATTCTCTCTTTGTCTTTTGCCCTTGGCATTTTAATTATGATGTGTCTTGGTGTGATCCTCCTTGGATTCCTTTTGTTTGGGATTCTCTGTGCTTCCTGGATGTGTAAATCTATTTCTTTCACCAGGCATGGGAAGTTTTCTGTCATTATTTCTTCAAATAGGTTTTCAATATCTTGCTCTCTCTCTTCTTCTGGCACCCCTATAATTCTAATGTTGGTCCACTTGAAGTTGTCCCAGAGGCTCCTTACACTGTCTTCATATTTTTGGATTTTTTTTTCTTTTTGCTTATCCATTTGGGTGTTTTTTGCTTCTTCGCATTTCAAAACTTTGACTTGATTCTTGAGATCCTCTAGTCTGCTATTGGATCTCTGTAAATTATTCTTTATTTCAGTCAGTGTATGCTTAATTTCTAGCTGGTCCTTTTTCATATCCTCGAGGGTCTCACTAAATTTATTGGCGGTCTCTAGAAAATTCTTGAAAAACCTTATAACTGTGGTTTTGAACTCTATAACCAGTAGTTTGCTTTCCTCCATTTCTGTCATTTGTAAGGTGACCAGATTTTAACATTGGTAAAGCGGGACACCATTGACTGTTTGGTCGCTGAAAGCCATGTATTCCTTTCCCATTCTCCCATTGTTCCCTAGCTTGTCGTGCATTCTTTTAAAAAATCAGGACTTTTTAAAAATGCCGCAGGACACGGGACAAATTGTTAAAAATTGGAACTGTCCCACCAAAAGCGTTACGTCTGGTCACCTTAGTCATTGTGACCTGTTTCTTTGTCTCTGCATTTTGGCTGCTTCCCTGCATTGATAGAGTGGCTTTCTGTGCTAGGTGTCCTATAGGGCCCAGTGGCTCACCCTGCCCAATTACCTGAGGTGGACATTCTTGGTGCACCACTTTGTAGGCTTTGTGCACAGTCTTGTTGTAGCTAAGCCTTGATTGTTGTTGGTATCACTGAGAGGAATTGACCTCCAGGCCACTTGGCTGTGAGAATCAGCTGTGTCTATGGTGGGAGAACTTCTGTGATGGAGACACCCTTATGGGGCAAGACTTGCTTCAGTGGGACTTTGGTGCTCACTGAGTCTGCCCCCTGAGTGTGTCCCTTATGGATCTGAGGAGTTGTAATCTGGATGGTCCCACTCTGACCACTGGGTACACTGGCTCTTGGACCTCTAAGGAGATGCTATTTTAGCTTCTGCCTGAGACTACCCAGCCTTTTATACGCAAAAGCCTCTGTGTGCAGCTTGAGTGGGGCGGGGTCTGGGGGAATCAACAGGGCGGAGCAAACAGCTATGGCTGAACCTCAGCCCAGCCCTAAGAGGCACCGGGTCTCAGTGTCTCTTGGCACCACCGAGAGAAAGCCGCTCTGGAGTTCCTCCCGGTGCCAGACAGTCCAGCTTCTCCCCGTATAAGTCTGGGTCCCCAGAAACTCACCCGGAACTGAAGTTCAGAGCCACTGGGAGCTTGTGACTCCCTCTGGATTGAAGAAGAGAACTGCGTCCTCAGTTGCCAGCCCTTTCCGTGTGCCCTTTCCGCACACCTCCATACCTTTGCACTTTACTTCTGCACCTCCTCTGTGTCTCAGTCTCTTTCTAGTTGTAGAATTTCCACTCAGCCAGCCTTCCTGTGGGTCTGGGTGGTGTCTGTTTTTTCTTTTCATTGTGGTTTTGAAATGGTTGTGCGAGGCAGCAATTCCAGGTGTTTACCTATGCTGCCATCTTGGTTTCTCCTCCTCTCTGATGTAATTTTGATTGTAAATGTCAACTTCCATTTTAAAACATTTTCCTTATACCTTTTCAGATATAACTGGTAAAACACGTCAACAGTGTATAGAAATAACCAAAGAAAAGTTTAAGGAATTAAAAGAAGAAAATTTATTTCTTAACACAACAAACCAAACGCTTACTCTTGAACTTAACATAGTGAAACAAGCAATGAAAGAACTACAATTAAAATGTAAGAAAATAGTAAAAGAAAACGGAAAGCTGAAAGAGGCTGAGAAAGCATCCTCTAAGGAAGGTGGGGACAACTATAGTTTTTTAATTAAAGGAACAAACAGGACTTAACTCATTTTCTTATTTTGAGAGTTAATATTTTAGGTTGTAATATTTATTGATTTTAATGTTGATATTTTGTGTTATAATATTTTAGGTTCTTTCGTGAAATTTAACTTTATCTGCTATATTATTATTATTGTTATGCTAAATTCCAATACTTCTGAACTTGATGCTTGGAAAGTAACTTTACATATATTTCATATCAGTTTTTATCTCATTGAACAGCATATAAAAGTGCCTTTTCACCACATATTTACCAATAATGAGGATTATATTTTTCTTGCTAATTTTTTTTTTTAATATTTTATTGATTTTTTACAGAGAGGAAGGGAGAGGGATAGAGAGCTAGAAATATCGATGAGAGAGAAACATCGATCAGCTGCCTCCTGCACACCCCCTCCTGGGGATGTGCCCACAACCAAGGTACATGCCCTTGACTGGAATCGAACCTGGGACTCTTCAGTCCGCAGGCAGATGCTCTATCCACTGAGCCAAACCCATCAGGGCTTTTCTTGCTAATTTGATAGGCGAAAAAAGGAATCCCATTTTTTAATATATATATATATATTTTTTTTATTGATTTTTTTACAGAGAGGAAGGAAGAAGGATAGAGCATTAGAAGCATTTGAGCGGAATCGAACATGGAACCCTTCAGTCCATAGGCCGACGCTCTATCCACTGAGCCAAACCAGTTAGGGCAGAAATCCCATTTTAAATTGTATTTCTCTTATTATCAGTGAGCTTGGGTATTTTTTTATATCTTTGCATATCATTTTCATTTTCTTTTATAAATTTTCCCACTTTAAAAAACATGTTTTTACTTATTTTAGAGAAAGAGGAAGGGAGAGGGAGAGATGAAAACATAAACATTGAGCCCTAGTCAGTTTGGCTCAGTGGACAGAGTATTGTCCTGCCGACTGAAGGATCCCAGTTTGATTCTGGTCATGGGCACATACCTGGGTTGCAGGTTCAGTCCCCAGCCCTGATCGGGACACACGCAGTAGGCAACCAATAGATTTGGCTTTCCCCCTCCCTTCCATTCTCTAAAAATCAATGAAAAAATATCCTCGGGCCCTCACTGGTTTGGCTCAGTGGATAGAGCGTCGGCCTGCGGACTGAAGGGTCCCGGGTTCGATTCCGGTCAAGGGCATGTACCTTGGTTGCAGGCACATCCCCAGTAGGAGGTGTGCAGGAGGCAGCTGATCGATGTTTCTCTCTCATCGATGTTTCTAACTCTCTATCCCACTCCCTTCCTCTCTGTAAAAAATCAATAAAATATATTTAAAAAAAAATATCCTCGGGTGAAGATTAGCAACAACAAAAAAAAGATAAATGAAATATAAAAAGCATAAACATCTATTGGTTGCCTCCTGAACGCCCCCTACTGGCAATCCAGCCCAGCCAGGACTGCATTATATTCTTTATTCAGGTTTCTAATGTCAACCTCTTAACAACAGTATGGTTGTCCACACCAAGAAATTAACATTGGTATGTTATTTGTTTTTTAATTCCCACCCGAGGATATGTTTTTATTGACTTGAGAGAAAGAGAGAGAAAGAGAAATATCAATGTGAGAGAAAAACATCAATTTGTTGCCTCCCATACACACCCTGACTGGGGACCAAACTCACAACCTAGGTATGTGTCCTGACTGCAACCTTTTGGTACATAGGGTGACGCTCCAACCAGTTGAGCCACAATGACCAGGGCTAAATTTTCTGACTTTAAATTGAGGTATCTGGCCTTTTCTCATTGTTTTGTAGGAGCTCTTTGTGTATTAAGGATGTTAGCCTTTGTTGTATATGTAATATTTTCTCAGTTTGTTCATAATTTAAATCTAAAGAATTTTTTTTATGGCTTATGCCCTTGATGTTAAGTTCTTTTTACCTCTCAGGTTATACATATATTCATTGATTTTTGTCTCTATACATCTATCTATTTATATAAGGCTAATATTATTGCCTGAAGAAAGATTATATCATTTTCTTCATATAGGCCTTGCATATTTCTTGTCTTAGTCACACTTATTTCTAGGTACTTTATATTATTTGTGTTATTACTTTGGGGGATCTATTTTCTATTCTGTGTTCTAATATTTGGGAAATTTATTTTAATAAACTTTCCATTTGTACTATATTATTTGCAAGGCAAATGTATATCATTGGAAACAATGACTTTTCCTTTTCAATCTAAAGTTTTTATTTTACCTTAATTAGTTGTACATGTAAAAATTTCCAAACTTCCAAAGTGTTGACTATGTAGTATTAAAAAACTTAGAAACTTTTATTCATTTAAACCTATATATTTGTAATTCACTGCCTCTGTGAGCCTAAAAGGGAAAAAAGGGCAGATGGTTAGCAATTCATATAAAATCTTAATCTATTTGATACACATTCTTAGAGTATATTAATTTTTTTCAGTAGTTGCTGCACCTGAATTACTTCATCTAAGAAAACAAGCTCAAGAACTGGCGGATGAAAATGATGGGTTGAAAATGACTGTCCATCGTTTGAATGTAGAACTGAGCAGATACCAAACAAAATTCAGGCATTTATCAAAGGAAGAGGTAATGTTTCCTATTAAGAAAAATCAGCCCTTTTTTAGCCTTTCAAGTTGAATTGAGGGATTCATATTTATTACAATTTGGCATAAAAAGACACATAAAAAGACGCACAGCATATTCTAGGGACCTATTTCCTTCTTCTCCCCTCCACCTCCTCCCTTCCTTTCTTCCTGTCCTTCCCTCTTTTTTTAAAAAATATATCTTTATTGATTTCAGAGAGGAAGGGAGAGGGAGAGAGGGGTAGAAATATCAATGATGAGAGAGAATCATTGATTGGCTGCCTCCTGCACACCCCCACTGAGGATGGAGCCTGCAACCTGGGAGTGTGCCCTTGACCAGAATTGAACCTGGGACCCTTCAGTCCACAGGCCAACGCTCTATCCACTGAGCCAAACCACCTAGGGCTCCATTCTAAGTCTTGTTCCTCAAGTTTACAACTGTAATTTATCAGTACTCTAACTCTCAAAAGAAGACAGACTAGTTTATACAGACCCCAAATCACCTAACTAGTCATTCATGAGTCCCACACAGGTTTATAACAAATAAGAAACAATTTTTAAATGGGCTCAGGAGCATACCCCCAAACTCCGAAGCTCTATACCCAGGCTCAACACAATGGGAGCTTGCAAAAATGTCCATCTCCCACTTTTTCCCTGAAAGGGGTGTAACTGCATACTTTCCTGCCTACTGCCTGAGGATCTGGCTTCTAATCATCCTGTGTCTAGGTGCTGACTGCAGTCCCCTCATTGGGACACCGTGGGTCTTGGTATCTCCTCAACTACTGGGAGCCACTAAGAACAAAGACAGTGGACTATCACAAAGGTTCGAAAGGCAACCAGGAACTCCAACTAGGCTGATTGGTGAGGTTCATCTCCTATAAGAGACCATTCTGCCAAGTCTAGGAGAGGAGGCTGCTTCATCTAATTAGCAACACTAATGCAGAGGGTCCAGAAAAACGAAGAAAGGAAGGAATGTGTTTCAAACAAAAGAACAAAATTAATCTTCAGAAACCAGCCTTAGTGAAATGGAAATAAATGATTTACTCAGTTGTATAACAGTCATAAAGATGCTCATCAAGGGAGCTCTCCCTCTGAGGAGCACGCCCACACCTTTCTTCCTTCTCAAGCATGCATCTAAGGGGCCCCATGAGACTAGCAACCAGGAGAGTAATAGGCAGAGGCAGCTTGTCCTGGACTAACCCCTGAACCTATCTCCAAGGCCCCCTTTCTCTGACTCTCCAATGAGTCAAAGCAGCCCTGCCTAGACTCTCTTCTGTTGCTGCTTCTCTCCTAAGCTCTTCCTTGTTTCACTGTTCCCAGCTTTCACAACAGTACTCTCAAAACAAAACAAAATTAAAGATGCTCATCGAGGTCAGGAAAGCAATGCATGAACAAGTGAGAATTGCAACAGAGATAGAAGATATAAAAAGGTACCAAAGAAATCATAAAGCTGAAGAATACAATAACTAAACTGAAAAATTCAATAGAAGGGTTCCACAGCAGACTAGAGCAAGTGGAAAAAGGATCAGCAAACTTGAAAACAGGTCAGTGGTATTCATCCAATCAGAGAATCAAAAAAGAATGAAAAAGTGTGAAGATAGCTTAAGGTACTTACGGCATAGCATCAAGCAGATGTATATACACATTATAAAGGTCTCAGAAGAAAAAGAGAAAGGGACAGAAACCTTATCAAAGAAATAAAACTCCCCTAACCTGAGGAAAGAAACAGGTAACCAGATTCAGGAAGTCCAAAGTGCCAAATTAAAGAGACCCACACTACCCTAGCCAGTTAGGCCTAATGGATAGAGTATCGGCCTGTGGACCAAAGGGTCCCGGATTCAGTCCTGGTCAAGGGCACATATTTTGGTTGCAGGTTCCTTGGGCCCTGGCCCTAGTTGAAGGCAACCAATCGATGTGTTTCTTTCACATTGATTTTTCTCTCTGTGTCTTTCTCTCTTTTCCACTCTCCCTAAAAATCAATTGGAAAATATCCTCAGGTGAGGATTAACAAAAAAATAAATTAAGTAAATAAATAAAGAGACCCACACCAAAACACATTATTTTAGATTGTCAAAAGATTAAAAGAGCATGCAAAAATGGCCATCTCCCACTTGGAGTCAGTGAGTGGATGGAAATAGCAAGAGGAAATATTCTTCACATACAAGGGAACCTCCATAAGACTATAAGTGAATTTTTTCAGCAGAAACTGAGGCCACAAGGGAATAGGATGATCTATTCAAAGTGCTGAAAGAAAAAAATTCTGCCAACTAAGAATAGTCTACCTCAAAAAGTTGTCCTTCAGAACTGAGATAGAGTTTTCCAGACAAAATTCAAAGGACTTCATCACCAGCTGACCAGCCTTACAAGACATGTTAAAAGGATTTCTTCAATGCCCAGCCAGTGTAGCTCAGTGGTTGAATGTTGACCTATGAACCAGGGGGTCACAGTTCGATTCCCTGTCAGGGCTTATGCGCAGGTTGTGGGCTCAGTCCCCTGTAGGGGGTGTGCAGGAGGCAGCCAATCAATGATTCTCTCTTATTGATGTTTCTATGTTCCTTCTCTCTTCTTCTTTGAAATCAATACAAAATATTTTCTTAAAATGGAGTTCTTCAAGCTGAAAAGAATAGTTACTAATTAGTAACAAAATCATATGAAAGTATAAAACTTACTGGTAAAGGTAAATATAGAGTTAAATTCAAAATACTCCAATATTGTAATGATGATGAGTAAATCATACCTCTAGTATAAAGGTTAAGACAAAAGTATTCAGAATAACTACAATAACTTGTTAATGGATAAACAATATAAAAAGGTATAAATTATATCAAAAACAAAATGTGGGGTGGTGGTAAAAATGTAGAGCTTTGTGTGTTTAGTGTGTACTGAGACCCACCAGTGACCCAATGAGGGGAATTCTAGTGAGCAAGCAGATGCACACTGATTAGAAGCTCAAAGTTAAGTTGTTATTAGCTTAAAATGACTATTAAAAATGTCTTATGCAAGCCTCATGGTAATCACAAAGCAAGTTCCTACAATAGATGTACACAAAAGAGAAAGAGAAAGGAAGAATCAAAGCATACCACTACAGAAAAGATCAAATCACAAAGGAAGAGAGCAAGAAAGGCAGAAAGGAGTTACAAAACAGCCAGCAAACATGAACAGATGGCAACTAAAAAGGCCATGCTTAATAATTAATTTAAATGAAAGGACTAAATTCTACAATCAAAAGACATAGAGTGGCAGAATGGATAAAGAGAAAAAAGATCTAACTATATGCTGCCTACAAAAGACTCACTTCAGCTGTAAGGACATACTTAGACTGAAAGCAAAGGGATAGAAACATACATTTAATGTAAATGGAAGCCAAAAAAAAGAAGGGTAACTATGCTTATATTAGACAAAATAGAGTTGAAATCAAAACGGTAAAAGAGACAAAGAAAGTTATTACATAATGGTAAAGGAGTCAATTCATCAAGAGAATATCCTATCTAATAAAAGAGTAATATGCAAATTGACCATCACAAGATGGCTGCCCCCATGTGGTCAAAGATGGCCTTCACAAGATGGCCAGCAAGGGAGGGCAGTTGGGAGGGACCCAGGCCTGCAGGGGTGGGCAGTTGGGAGGGACCCTGGCCTGCAGGGGAGGGCAGTTGGGGGAGACCTAGGCCTGCAGGGGAGGGCAGTTGTGGGGGATCCAGGCCTGCAGGGAAGGACAATTGAGGGGAACCATCCTGGCAGAGGAAGGGCAATTATGGGCAATCAGGCTGGCACAGGAGCAGTTAGGCATTGATCAGGCTGGCAGGGGAGTGGATAGGGGCAATTGGCAGGCGAGATGTCAGGAGCCAGCAGTCCTAGATTGTGAAAGGGATGTCCGACTGCCCGTTTACGCCTGATCCCAACCTAAACGGGCAGTCAGACATCCCTCAAGGGGTCCCAGATTGGAAAGGGTGCAGGTTGGGCTGAGGGACACCACACCCACCCCCCACTCTCACTCCGTGCACAAATTTCCTGTACCGGGCCTCTAGTAATATTTATAATTATTTATGTACCCAAAATCAGAGCACCTAAGTATATAAAGCAAATATTAACAACTGAAGGGAGAAATAGCAATAATGGTAGCAATAAAATTCAGTACCCCAATAATAGATCATCAAGATGGAAAATCATAAGAAAATATTGGACTTAAAACTACATGTTAGATCAGACAGACATAATACAGAACTTTTCATCCAACAGCAGCAGAAAACACACTCTTCTCAAGTGCACATGGAACATTCTCCAGGATAGATCATATGTTCAGACACAAAACAAGTCTTTTTTTTTTTTTTTTTAATATTTTCCATTGATTTTGTACAGAGAGGAAGGGAGAGAGATAGAGAGTTAGAAACATCAATGAGAGAGAAACATCGATTCAGCTGCCTCCTGCACACTCCCCACTGGGGATGTGCCCGCAACCAAGGTACATGCCCTTGACCGGAATCGAACCTGGGACCTTGTCTGCAGGCCAACGCTCCATCCACTGAGCCAAACCAGTTAGGGCACAAAACAAGTCTTAATAAATTTAAAAATGTTGACATATCAAGCATCTTTTCTGACCTCAGTGTATGAAATTAGAAATCAAGTATAAGAAAATTTACAAATATGTGGACATTGAACAACATGCTACTGAACAACCAGTGTGTCAAAAGAGAAGTAAAAAAAATACCTTGAAACAAATGAAAATGGAAAAGAAAAAAAAAAATACCATGAAAATGGAAGCATGACATGCCAAAACTTATGGGAAGCAGCAAAAGTAGTTCTAAAGGGAAATTTATAGCAATAAATACAGACATTAAAAATTAAGAATAAATAAATAACCTAAGTTTACACCTTGAGAAACTAAAAAAAGAAGACTTTTAGCTCAAAGTTAACAAGAGGAATAAAATGAAAATCAGCAGAAATAAATGAAATAGAGACTAAAAAGACAACAGAACATGTTAATGAAACTTAAGAACTGGTTTTTTAAAAAGACAAATACATTTGACCAGCCTTTCGCTAGACTAAGAAAAAAGAAGATGATTTAAATAAAATTAGAAATAAAGAGGAGGCATTAGAACTGATAACACAAAAATACTAAGGATCATAAGAAACTGTGAACAGTTATACTCCCCAAAATACTATATGGTATTAAAAAAAATAGTTGAACTTATAGAAAATAGGTGAAAGTTGCATATACTCTGTAAATTAGAATATAATATATCACTGTTGAGTTCTTGATTTTTATGATGGCAGTGTGGTTGAGTAAGTGAAGGTTTTTCTTTTTAGGAAATAGGCACTGAAGTATTACAAGAAAGGAGGCATTTTATCTCAAATTATTCTCAAACATTCCAAAAGAACATTTTCTACACATATCGATGCATAGTTGCTGAAGAATATCTTAAGGCTTGAAATTTCAGAAGTACAGTTTAATTTGTCTTCAAAATGTGTTTTGTTCTTAGAGTATAAATATTGAAGGCCTACCATCCAAGGGCCCTATTCCTCCCTGGTTGGTAAGTACGAGTTATTTAATTCCAGGCCCATATTTTCAGGCTATATTTAAATAGCTATTCAAATCCACTCCAATTAAGCGTATTTTATCATCTTTAAAAAAATTTGCTGATTGTGTTTAGATGTAAGAAATATATTAACCTTCTTTACCAACCGTTATCTTCAGTTGGATATAAAGTACCTGTCACCCTTGTTGCTGGCTTATGAAGACCGAATGAAAGAAAAAGACGAGCTCATTTCCACCCTTCAGGTAGGTTGGCAGATGTCAGAAGAGACAAGGTTTATTAGAAAATAAGACCATTTTGAACTTTGAATACCTAATCAAACATCTAACAGGTACTCAAATGTTTGTTAAAGAAAAGGAGAAAGGAAGGAAGGAAGGAAGGAAGCAGGTAGGAGGCAGGGAAAGAAGGAAGAGGGGAGGCAGGGTGGGAGTGATGGGTGGAGCGGGAAGGATGCGCAGTGTTAGATGGAGTTATGGAGGGACAGGGGGGTGCTGCATTGGAAGTTCCTATACAGGCAGCCCCACATGGGCTGGGGTCTCCGGGTGCAGGAAGGCAGCAGTGCAAGGCATTTCTTTCCTGATTGTCTGCAGCTGCAAATACCACTGTTCGAAGGGACCTTTGGGCAGACGGGGGACGGTAGCAGGCCAGGGGTGTCTTACAGGGACTTTTTCATTCAGTGAAGAGCCGACCTCAGGGAATTCCAATTACTGAGCTGTTGGAAACATGAGGAAGTGAGGTTTTCGTTCTTTTCTGCCTTGTTCACTGTTTTTTGGGGGAATGGCTTCTGGCAGTGGAGCGCATTTGAATTACACAGGAGACCCAGGCTCTGTGGGTGTTGCAGGTATGTCCATGCCTTTCCAGGCTGCATACCTCTATTCCTTCATTGAAGTGGCCAAAGAGATCTCTGGAAGTGGAAGGGTCCAGGGAGAGAAGTGTTGGTTTTCCTGGGACCCCCAGCTGGAAGGGTCTCTTAAGAGTCACCAAGCCTTTTCTTACTACACTGTCCCATGTACATGGCCCATGTAATGCAGTTTTAAAAAATTATTTTTTAAAATATTTATTGATTTTAGAGGAAGGGGGGGGAGAGAGAGAGAGAGAGAGAACATTGAGTTTTGCTGTTCTACTTATGTATGCACTCATTGGTTGATTCTTGTATGTGCTCTGACTGGAGATCAAACCTGGTGGGACAACTGAGCTGACCGGCCAGGGCTGTAATGCAGTTTTGAAATTTTTCTTCTAGAGGACAAGTTAATCTTAGAGTAATTGATGAAATATCCACCCTAATAATTAATAAAATTACTAGTTCCGTGCTCTTTCTACAACGGGTCAGGAGCTCTGGCCAGATAGCTTAATTGGTTAGAGCATCATCCAATACATCAAAGTTTTGTGTTTGTTCCTGGTCAGGCTTATACAAGAAGCAACAATGACTGTATAAATAGGTGGGACAACAAATCAGTGCTTCTCTTTCTCTGTGAAATTAGTAACTTAAGAAAAACCACAGGAAACATTTTCGGTAAAGGGCCATTTAGTAAAAATTTAGGCTTTGCAAACCATGCAGTCTGTGTTTTACAACTACTCAGCTCTGCTGTTGTACTTTGAAAGCAGCCATAGCCACCCAACAAGTGGGTATGTCTGTGTCCCAATAAAACTTTATTTACAGCCGGGCTGGCATGGCTTAGTGGTTGAGCATCGACCTATGAACCAACTGGTCACAACCTATGAACCAGGTTGAGAGTTTGATCCCAAGTAGGGGGCATGCAGGAGGCAGCCCATCAATAATTCTCTCTCATTATTGATATTTCTATCTTCCTCTCTCCCCCTCTCCCTTCCTCTCTGAAATCAATAAAAATACATACATTTTTTAAAAAAACACCTATATTTACAAAACAGGCAACTGGCCTGCGGGCTTTAGTTTACTGACCCCTGTTCTGAAAAGAGCCAGTGGACTGCCAGCAAGTGGGAGGTAAGGAGTTACTTGGCATTGTATTAAGTTAGCAGGTATAAGCATAAATATCTGTTGGTTGGGAGAAGAAAATGTAGAAGCATCCTAGAACAAATATTGGCACCTAGGATTCTCACTGGAGGACAGCACAACACTAACGCTGGCTAAGGGCTGGCTGAGAAAAGTTGAGATGGAGGAGGCCCAGCAGAGTGCCACAGGTGTATGTATACCTGAAACCAACCCTATGTGATAAAGAAGGAATATGCAAATTGACCATCACTTTATGACAAAGATGGCAGTGCCCACAGCCAATAAGGAGGTAATATGCAAATTGATGCCATAAAGATGGCGGCGGCTGGGCAGGCATTCCGCCCCTCCCCGGCCGCTCTGGACCTCTGGACAGCATGCAAAGGTGGAAGTTGGCTCCAGGCCAGAGCAAAGGCAGTGCCAGCAGCCAGGGGAAGGAAGGCCTATTCTTGCATGAATCTTCGAGCCTCTAATATAAAATAAGATTGGATGTTAGCTGTACTAGTATTTCCATTTTTAAGTGCCACAAACACAGACTTGGGAGTCAAAAACTAAGACCAAGCAACAGTCCTGGAGTTGGGGCTAATGACTGACGAAGCTGTACTGACTGAGGGCTTTAGCAGAGGCTCTCTTGTAATTGTAATGGAGCCAAATTAAGAGACTCCAGCCCCCACACTAATCTCTTGAAAAGGTCTTATTTTTATCTAAAAAAGCTCCATTTTATCCTCCAAAGTCTTTAAACAAAGGAAAAATTATAGTGTTTACAAGCATGTCTGCTTTTCTTATGGCCTTCTTATTTTTCCAAGTATTTGGCAGTTATAGAAAAATGTTATGAAATTAGGATTTGAATGTTCAGCATCCCTTGTGCTCAGCATTGTTTTTATCTCATGTTTTCTCACGAGACTGGCACCTCCAAGGCTGCTGTTACTGTGAAACTCGCTAAAAAGCTGTTAGCATATGACTTGAGCCCAGCAACAGCAATAGAACTAAGAAATATAGGCATGTGTGTATGTGTATATTATGTTTACATAAATTTTATTTCAGGAAGAAATGAGAATGTTCAGGATGCGCATTCAAGAAGTGGTGAAAGAAAATGAAGAATTACACCGACAGTTAAACAAGAGTGGTCCTGTAACCAGTGAGGAATGGCAAGTAGTGTTGTGTTTCTGATATTTTACTAATTAAAAACAAAAGATAATGTGAATGAACTTTATTAAATCATCAAATATATTTTCTTTTTTAAAGTAAAATACTTAAGGGAGAGTTTCTAAGAAATTAATAAGGTATAATGAAACCCTAGTAGTTTATTCTAAACTTGTATTTTAAAGATTACTTTAAAAATTCTAAATAGTTTTTTAAACCTGAACTGTATTTACTGTCCCCATTTTTGTTTCCTAATATATTTTCTACAGTGCTTTCCCCACCTCAAACCTGTTGTGCCCCACTTTCTTCGACTCCTCTGCTCACGGGGCTTTAGTATAGTGAGCCCTTGACAAGGCCCTGCCTTGCCCTGCCCTGCCCTGCCCTGCCTTGCTCTGCCCTGCCCTGTGCTGAGTGTTACCTCACTTCCATCCTGTCGCTAATGCTGCTCTCCCTCCTCCCTTCAATCCCCCTGCACTCCGAGTCACCCATTAGGGGTGCTCAAAGGGCCTGGTCAGTAGTTCTTCCTAGAAGCAGAGTTAATTGCTCCCTTGTCTCAGTTTCTACCCTAGCCTTAAGCTCAGGCTGTGTTCTCACACCTGTCATACAGTGGCTGCTTGTGTTCCACATCTGTCTCCCTCTCCTCTGTGAGCTCAAGGGCAGGGCCACGTCCTGTTCATCTGCAAGCAGCAACAAATGCCTACTCACTGAATTTGAGAATATAAATCTTCAAAAGTCTAAAGGAATATCCAGGCAAGACTAAGAAAGCAAAAACTAGTTAGATTTATATGCTTGGAGTAGATGTTATATTTAGTATTTTTTTAAGTATGTCAGTATTCCTGGAAAAAATTAAATATTTTCCATATGTGAGATTCAGAAATTTGGAATTGATTCAACAGCATTCTTACTGGTAGGTCAGTTTTCCTGATTTTATGGTCACTGATGTGCCAGTTGGGACTGGACTGGCAGCTACTGGATCTTGGTGCACTGTGGCTTCTCCTGTTGAACTTGGATTTTCTTTTGTCGGGTTTCCTAGTGTCTCTCCCTTCAAACCCTCCTTGACTAGCTCCCTAGGAAGCAGGTCAGTGAGACTGGGCCTCACGTGCCTCCAAGAGTCCTCATGAGAAACTGGAATCTCAGATACTTTCTCTAACCTGTATATAGGTGTAAGTGAAACCTGTTTACTTTTCCTTAAAATAAAATAAGAATAAATAAGCCCTAACTGGTTTGACTCCATAGATAGAGCATCGACCCATGGACTGAAGAGTTCTAGGTTCGGTTCCGGTCAAGGGCATATACCTCAGTTGCAGGTTCCCTGGCCCTGATCAGGGTGTATGCAGGAGGCAACCAATTGATGTGCCTCTTTCACATTTAAGTTTCTTCCTGTCTCTCCCTCTCCCTTCCACTCTTTCTAAAAATCAGTGGAAAAATATCCTCCGATGAGGATTAACAAAAAACACACACAAAAAAATCCAATCTAGTAAAAGAGTAATATGCAAATTAGGTGTTATTCCACTACGCCCACAAGCCAAGCCCACCAACCAATCAGGAGCACATATGCAAATTAACTCAAGATGGCAGTGGCCACGGAGCTGGAGTTGCCCTGGGTAATAGAGGAAGCCAGGGCCCTGCTGTATTCAAGGCTAAAAAGTTTCAATTATAGAAGATAAACCCCAGATACCTGCTTCCAGCCGGCGTGGCCTCTGCTCAAGGAGGGGATGGGACCTTGGGTTGCCAGGGGCAATCCAGGCTTCGAGCAGGACCAAGGCAACGAAGTTTCAATTATAGAAGTTAAATAAATCCCAGATACCTGCTTCCAGCCTGATACTGGGGCTAGCCTGAAAATGGCCCTCTGCCCCTCACCCAGCTGGCCAGGTACCCCAGCGGGACCCCCACCTTGAAGGGACTGTGGGCAGCCTGAAAACAACCCTCTGCCCCTCACCCAAGCTGGCCAGGCACCCCAATAGGGACCCCAAACCTGAAGAGGGTGTGACCAGCCTGAAAATGGTCTTCAACCCCTCACCCAGCCTGGCCACACACCCATGGGGTGAGGGTTCCTGCTGGGGGGCTTGGTCAGCCTGCAAACAGCCATCAGCCTCTCACCCAGGCTGGCCAGGCACCCCAGCAGGAGCCCCACCCTGATCCAGGACACCCTTCAGGGAAAACCAGCCAGCCCCCACCTGTGCACCAGGCCTCTATCCTATATAATAAAAGGGTAATATGCAAATTGACCCTAACAGCAGAACGACTGGGAATGACTGGTCACTATGCCACACAATGACCACCAGAGGGCAGACGCTCAGTACAGGAGCTGCCTTCTGGTGATCAGTGCACTCCTGAGGGATGTCTGACTGCCAGCTTAGGCCCGATTGCCCGTGGAGCGGGCCTAAGCCAGCAGGTGGACATCCCAGACTGTGAGAGGGCACAGGCTAGGCTGAGGGACCCTCCTGAGTGAACAAATTTTTGTGCACTGGGCCTCTAGTCCTATAATAAAAGGCTAATATGCAAATTGACTGAATGGCAGAATGACTGGTCACTATGACATGCACTGACCACCAGGGGGCAGATGCTCAATGCAGGAGCTGTCCCCTGGTGGTCAGTGCACTCCCATGGGGGAGCACCACTCAGCCAGAAGCTGGGCTCATGGCTAGTGAACGCAGCAGTGGTGACGGAAGCCTCTTGCGCCTCCACAGCAGCGCTAAGGATGTCCAACTGCCAGCTTAGACCCATGAGGAGCGGGCCTAATCCATTAGTCTGACATCCCCCAAGGGCTCCTGGACTGTGAGAGGACTGTGAGAGGACACAGACTAGGCTGAGGGATGCCCCCCGCAAGTGCACAAATTTCGTGCACCTGGCCTCTAGTAAATTAAATAAAAGGAAGGAAGACAGACCCCACTTTTAATCCCAACCATGTTTTCCAACGCTTTGTTTATTGCTGTTTGAATTGTGCACTCTGCTCTGGTGGTGGCCTGCGCTGGTGGGGAAGAGAGCGGCTCTTAGGTCTGTACAGTGCCTTTGAATTGACTATCCTCCATCTCAGGAAGGAGACCCCGGGCTCTGGAGCATCCCACTCCTGAAGCCCCTCACAGTCATGCCCTCCCATGAGCCTCATTGGCTGCTGCTCCCTGTACCTGCACAGGTGTGAGGTACCGTATATCCCGGCAGATCCTCATGCAGCACTGACTTTGCACTTCAGTGGAAGTTTTCTCCTTAGTTTCAATGCAGCTCAGTAAACTTCTAGGCTACAACTTTTTTTTCCTAACTTCCCCTGATCAATTGGATAACCTCAGGCTCAGTTTCTTTACCTATAAAATGGGAAGGAGTGCTAAACTAAATCTGAGGTTTTTGTCTCTTTTGTAGGAATAGGGAAGCCCTTTCCTTTACAAAAGAAAGAAGGGAGGAAGGGAAGGAGAGAGGGATAGAAGGAGAGAGGAAGGAAGGGAAGGAGGGAAGAGGAGGGAGGGAAGAAAGTAAGTCTTATAAGGACGTCCAAAACAAAACAGACTAAATGGATCTACTCTGTGCAAAGCAGGAATGAGGCCTTCTCTCCCATGGTAGGGTAACTGGTAGGGACACCTCCAGGGTGCCAAGGATCTAGTGCACAGCCACTGTCAGAGTGAAGTGATCAATATAAAACTCTGATTCCTTTCATCCTTTTTCCTCCTCCTCCACTTCTTTAGTTTAGAGTGGAAATGGAGATAATTTACTGGTGTACATGTACTTTGGGTGATAAATATTTATCTAGATCTCTACAGTTCTTTCCGCTCATTCGTATTGGATTTTGTGACCATGAAGGTTGCCTTGGGCTGGGGTTAACTTTCCACCATCTGTAAGGAAAGGGTTTGCTTGTGAAATTAGGCTGGGCAGTCTCAGTGCAGTTTAAGGAACTGTCCAAAGGCTTTTAACAATGTATTAGGAGCAGGCCTAAGCCATTAGTTAGACATCCCCCAAGGGGGTGTTTTGTTTGTTTGTTTTTGCAAATATGACTTTGTTTTACAAGTCAGTATTTTTTAATTAAAATGAGAACTTTCTAAATTCTTTAAACTATTTCATTCTGTCTTCAAAATAACCCAGTGGGGGGCAGGGGAGGAGAGATTGGAGGTTTATGTAGATGAAACAAGATTAACCATTTGATAATTGTTCAAGCCAGGTGTATATACATGGGAGTTAAGCATTCTGTTCTTACTACATTTGTATATGTTTTACATTTTAAAAAGTTACAAAGAAATTCATAATTTAAACTTCATACTGTCCTTTCTCCCCATTTAATGCATATGGTGGGGTTGATGTGTTAATAACATGTTTAGCGAGAAACAAGATGGCGGCATAAGGTAAACACCGTAAATGCAGCCATGAACAACTATTTCAGAAAAACCACGAAAAGAACACACAGACACCACTCGCACCCACAGAAAGGCTGGCTGAGTGAAAATCCTACAACTAGAAAAGAGTCTGAGACTCAGAGGAGCAGCGGAAGCAAAGTACAGAGGTACGGAGGCGCGAGCACGGGGCTCAGGGAGAGGGCTGGCGCCGGAGGCCAAAATGGAGAGAGCCACAAGTTCCCAGTGGCTCTGAACTCCAGTTCCAGGCGAGTTTCTGAGGACCCAGACACCCGGAGAAGGGGGACTGACTGGCACCGGGAGGAAATCCAAAGCAGGTTTCTCTCAGCATTGTTTGCAGCAATTACCGTGGGACACAGAGACCTGGTGTCTCTCAGCGCAGGGCTGAGAAGCGCCATAGCTATCTCCTCCACCCTGCCCTGCAAACTCCTCGAGGCCCTGCCCCTCCCAAGCTGCGTCAGAGGCTTTTGCATATAAAAGACTGAGTAGCCTAAGGCAAAGGCTTAATCAACAACTCCTTAAAGATGCAGGAGCCAGCCTAACCTAGTGGCCAGAGTGGGACTAACCTAAACAAAACAGATCCACAAGGAACACACTCGGGGCAGATGCAGTGAGCATAAAAGTCCCACTGAAACAACTCTAGCCCCATAAGGGTGTCTCCAGCACAGAAGTTCTCCCACTATAGACACAGCTGACTCTCATAACCAAGTGGCTTAGAGGTTAATTCCTCGCAGTGATCGCCTAAATCAGAAAGGGAAGCAGCCAAAATGCGGAGACAAAGAAACAGGTCACAAATGACAGAAATGGAGGAAAGAAAACGACAGGATATAGAGTTCAAAACCACGGTTATTAGGTTTTTCAAGAAATTTCTAGAGACTG